>CAUYQV010093909.1:0-18236 GCA_963574575.1 Galagoides demidoff | reverse complement strand
CAAGGAGGTTTGGCTCTTTGTAAGAGCTGTAACACTTATATAAAACCTATCTTATCCTGCTCTGCAAGGTTTGGCTCTTTGTAAGAGCTGTAATAATACCTCTGTAAATAAAACCTAACTTACTGTCCATCCTGTGGTCCACTGATTCATTCATCGAATCCTTGAGACCAAGAGCCTGGAAATCCAGTATCACTGGGATCTCCAAGATGATACAAGAAGAGGTAAAAGGACTGTATGAGAAAAAAACATTGATGATTTCTCAGGGACACCTAACTGCTGCTTTAACTTTATGAAGAGAGAAGGTTTGAGCATGAGGATGTGAAGGAAACTTGCCCCCAAACTTTGAGCAGCCTATGCAAATCAAGTTTTGGAATTTCATTCTTATGTTATCAGTCTCTGAAAGACAACTTTGATTACTCCCAATTTCAATGTTAAATTAAAACATTAAAATGAATGACTTTTTCCCCTGACAGTTTGGGCAAAAAGGTAGGTGTGGGTTATACATGTGTACATAGCAAAATATGGTATATACTAAATTGAAAGGCAGAGGTGATAGGGGTAGAGATCTGAGTATAGTGGAGGTTTGATTAAGAAAATTCATACCTTCTTATAAAATCAATTAAGTCCATTTAATATTTCACTATTTTAAATTATTAAAACTTACACTGCTTCATTTTTAGTTTTACAACATACTCTATACCAAATCCACAGTCAGGAAAACAAATCCCAGCAACATTATTTCTCTACAAAAAATCTGTTTCACAGTAATCAGCTTTGTAACATATTTTCTTAGTAAAGCACCATATACACTTATTATATATATAAGGACATTAAGAATACATAATTCTCACTAAGTCTGAATGATTTCTGAAAGAAAGAATACTTTAAAGATGTAAAAATAAAATAAAAATGGGATCAGAATAAGTCTATTAGACACTTTCATGTATATGGTTATTGATTTAACCAGATGATTCAGCCAGGAATAGAATACATTCTTGTTATATCTGTTTCAGCATATTATCCTTTGTTTGGGCTCCCCAAGGAGAAAGAGAGTATTGGGAAAGAAAACACTTTAAACTCATCTCCTTAACACCTACTACTTTCTCTTATTAAAAAGTGGCCAAGTTGGCTTGTTGCCTGGAACTCAGTGAGTAGGTCACCGGCCAATACACCAAAGCTGGTGGGTTCGAGTCCAGTCAGGGCCTGCTAAACAACAATGACAACTGCAACCAAAAAATAGCTGGGCATTGTGGTGGACATCTGTAGTCCCAGCTATTTGGAAGGCTGAGGCAAGAGAATTGCTTAAGCCTAAGAGTTTGAGGTTGCTGTGAGCTGTAGTGCCAGGGTACTATACTGAGGGCAATATAGTGAGACTGTGTCTCAAAAAAACAAAACAAAACAAAACAAAAAAACCCACACACAACAACAACAAAAAAGTGGCCAAGTTTACTTGCTTTGGTTGTTGTCTCCTTAGCTGTACAGAAGCTTTTCAGTTTAATTAAGTCCCATTTGTTTATTTTTATTGTTGTTGCAATTGCCACTAAAGTCTTCTTCAAGTCCTTCCCCAGGCCAATATCTTCAAGTGTTTTTCCTATGCTTTCTTTGAGGATTTTTATCATTTCATGCCTTAAATTTAGATCTCTTATCCATTTTGGATCAATTTTTGTGAGTGGAGAAAAGTATGGGTCCAGTTTCAGTCTTTTACATGTGGATATCCAGTTGTCCCAGCATCATTTACTGAATAGAGATTCTTTCCTCCCCAGTGTATGTTTTTGTTTGGTTTATCAAAGATTAGGTGGCTGTTTAAGATGTTAGTTTCATTTCCTGGTTTTCTATTCAATTCCAAATGTCTATGTCTCTATTTTAGGGCCAATATCATGCTGTTTTGACCGCTATAGGATATTTGCATATTTTGAATCAGACAAAAGCTTGATAACTAGGACTTACAGAGAATTCAAATTAATCAACATGAAAAAAGCCAACAATCCCATATATCAATGGTCAAGAGAGATGAATAGAACCTTCTCTAAAGAAGACAGAGGAATGGCTAACAAACATTTGAAAAAATGCTTAGCATCCCTAATTATTAGAGAAATGCAAATCAAAACCACCCTGAGTTACCATCTAACCCCAGCGAGAATGGCCCACATCATAAAATCTTAAAACTGCAGATGTTGGTGTGAATGTGGAAAGAAGGGAACACTTTTACACTGCGGGTGGGACTGCAAACTAATACAACCTTTTTGGAAGGAAGTATGGAGAACCCTCAAAGAACTCAAGCTGGACCTCCCATTTGATCCTGCAATCCCATTACTGCGCATCTACCCAGAAGTAAAAAAATCCTTTTACCATAGGGACACCTGCACTAGACTGTTTATCTCAGCTCAATTTACAATTGCCAAAATGTAGAAAAAGCCTAAATGCCCACCAACTCAGGAAAGGATTAACAAGCTGTGGTTATTATGTATACTATGGAATACTATTCAGCCATTTAAAAAGATAGAGACTTTATATCCTTTGTATTAACCTGGATGGAAACGGAACACATTACTCTTAGTAAAGCATTACAAGGATGGAGAAGCATGAATCCTCTGTACCCAATTCTCATATGAGGACAGTTGATGATCTAGTACACGGTGGGGGAGGGAGAGCAGAGAGAGGGAAGAAGGGAGGGGGTGGGGTCACCGTGTGTGACACACCTTTTGGGAGCAGGATACAATTATAAGAGGGACTTTACCTAACAAATGCAATCACTGTAACCTGGTTCTTTGTACCCTCAATGAATCCCCAACAATTAAAAAAAAAAAAAAGGTGGCCAAGTTGCGGTATGACAATTTTTCCTCAATGAACTAAAAAAATTTTAATTTTCAGTAAGTCCTCTCCCTCATTGTAAGTAATTACATGCATGTTTCTTACATTATAAAAGTAAATTACTGGAAGGAAATGTGCAATAGAAATAATATCAAATAAAAAATTTGATTATAAAAAAGGGAAAGTCCACTTGAAAATAACCTAAGGTAATTATATCATAATAAAATGGTGCTATGTCATTTATACATTTATTTATCCACCTACACACTTTTAAGTTAAAAAGGCAAAGGACATAAAGATTTATTCCCTAATGTTAGTAATGATCCAGTGGAAGTAGTCAGATCATATAACTGAATAATTGTAAGTTGAACGAACATTCCTTATCCAAAATGTTTAGGGGGCTCAAAGTGTTTCAGATTTCTGACTTTGGGGAGATTTGGGAATATCCACACATATAAAATGAGATATCTGGGGGATGAGATCCAGGTATAAACATTCAATTCATTTATGATTCACATATACCCTATAATATTGTGCATGAAAAATGTTTATGAAAGCAGAAATGTCACTGAGTCATCCATGTAAGCAATCTGAGCTTGTTTGGCCTCACCTCACTATGATTCCTGGCTTTAAATTTATGCAACTGATAAGTCATCATTTTCTTACATTTGTTCACACGTGAGTACTTAAGAGCAAAATACATGATATACTATTAAAACTGTGCAATTCCTCTACTAGGAATATACCCAGATGATCAAAAACCATTCTACAACAAAGACATTTGCACCAGAATATTTATTGCAGCCCAATTTATAATTGCCAAGACATGGAAGCAGTCCAAGTGCCCATCAACTCATGAATGAATTAACAAATTGTGGTATATGCATATCATGGAATACTATGAAGCATAAAAAGATGGAGACTTTACATCTTTTATGTTTACCTGAATGGAGTTGGAACATATTCTGCTTATTAAAGTATCTCAAGAATGGAAGAAAAAGTATCCAGTGTGCTCAATACTATTATAAAACCAACATATAATCACCTACACATTCATACAAATGATAAAACATAACTATAGTCCAGAAACAAAGAGGGAAGAGGAGGGAAGGAGGGGAGAGGATATTTGATGGGACCTTGCCAAAGGTGCATATGACAATGCTACATTTCAAAACTATTAAGAATAGAGTATAAATGTCTTACCACAACAAATAAGCAAGCGAGGTGATGGTTACATTAATCATTTGATGCAAGCAGTCCACATTGTTTATCAAATCAGCACATTGTACCCCATAAATGCATTAACGTACACAGTCATGATTTAATAAATAGAAAAAAAACTGTGAAAAAATAATGTGTTCAGGTAACTAAGCAGCACAGTAACATCACCAGAATGCCTGTTTTCTGTTGGGGATGTGTGTGTGTCACTGAATATACTGTATTAAACACCTGAGTTTTGACTGCAACTCATTGCATGAGGTAAAAAGCTTCACATTTTGGAGTAGTGTGTATTTCAGAGTTTTGGATTAGGGATGCTCAACCTTTACAGTGTTCTAAGTACTATAAGCAGAGAAGACAATCAACTGTACCTTCAAGGTTTGAAAGTAGATGAAAAAAAGCTTCAGAAGAGACGGAAGCATTGGGAAAAGGAATCAGCAGTTACTTGAGACCCTAGAAAGTGAAACAGCATATTACAAAACTATAGAAGCTGGTAAGGGTCTAAAATACTTAGAAAATAGCAAAGAATAGCAGCAAGTAATTTAATATCATTAACTCATATCACAGGACAGGCCCCCAGGCCAGATGAGATTTGAGAAATAAGCAGAGGTTAAGATGGGAGGAGATATTTTATGCCACCTGTGTCCAAAAAGGAGTGCACAGTGTATGGACTTTGAAGGGTATGAGAAGAAAATATTACATTAAAAATATAAAGCTGAAGAAAGTGTGTTTAAAGAAGACCAAAAGGAGGAGGATGGAACCATGACAAACACTTGCCTTTATCGGATGGGAAGAAGTAAAATGAAAATACAAAATGGCTGCAATGGAGTGGCTAAAAAACTGAGAAATTAACATGGTTCTCATGTCTATGATTCCAGAACTTTGTGGACTGTTAAGACGATCGTCTGAGGCCTAAAGTTTGAGACTGGCTTGGGCAAGAGAGCAAGACCCTGTCTCTACAATTTAAAAAACTTAAAAAATTAGTGGGACATAGTGTCATGTGCCTGTAGTCCCAGTTACTACAGAGGCTGAAATGGGAGACTCACTTGAGTCCAAGAGTTTGAGGCAACACTGAGATATGATCAGATCAGTGCACTACAGCCTATGTGACAAAGAGAGAGCTTGTCTCTTGAAAACAAACACCATAGGACATAGTGGCTCACGCCTGTAATCCTAGTACTCTGGGAGGCCAAGGTGGGTGGATTGGTTGAGCTCACAGGTTTGAGATCAGCCTGAGCAAGAGCGAGACTTCGCCTCTAAAAAGAACTGGATGTTATGACAGGTGCCTGTAGTCCCAGCTACTTGGGAGGCTAAGGCAAGAGAATCACTTGAGCCCAAGAATTTGAGGTTGCTGTGAGCTGTGCCGCCATAGCACTCTATAGAGGGTGACAAAGTGAACCTCTGTTCCCAAAAGAAAAACGACAACAACCCCCCTAATAGTGTTCAGGTAAAACAGAGTACTAAACACACATATCAAACCTCTCTGCCTCCTAAGACCCTACTAAAAGACCCTACTAAAAGTCATACTTTTAGGAAAACAAAACAAAACAGCTGAAATAATCACTGTACTAAGTTATATAGTAAAAACTGTGAATTACATAAAGGCTAATGTGTTAAATTTAAGATTTAATTATGAGATGATTTGGAAGGAGACAATAAACAAATGTCATAGTAAAGGTAATTTTTAAGACACAAAGCAATAAAGATGAAAATTGAGACAGAACACATCATAAAATTTGGAAACCAGAAAGCAAATAGACAAAAATAGCTGATTAAGAGGATTAAAGGAAACAGAATCTGACACTAACAATAAAGAAAGCCAACAACCTATTAGACTTACAAAGCAAAATCCTCCAAAGGCAAAGAATTGAGACGATGAGATACCTCTCAAAGTACAATTGGCTGGCTGGAAGATAAAATGGAGGAAATATCCTAGGAACACAGAATAGTTGAGACCAAGTCAGAGAATTGTGAAAGAACAAACAGGAAAATCAGGGGGGCGGGAGCGGGGGTTCCATGAAATCCAAAACACAATCTAAGAGTTCCAGAAAGACAGAACAGAGAAAAGAGAGAAAGGAAATTTATAAAGTAATTCAAAGTGACTTCTCAAACTGAAGGACATGATTTGAAAACTGGAAGGGTCCACTAAGTTCCCATTATAAATGACTGAAAACAGACCCACTTCAAGATATGCATTTAGATATTTCAGCAACATGGAGATAAACAGTACACTTTACAAGTTTCCAGTAGGGATGGGTAATTGGTAATTCAGAAAAGATTGAGAATCAGGAGAACTTCGGTCTCCTCAACAGAGTTTTGGAAGCTAGAAGTTCTAGACTTCTAAAACTATACTGCATAAAATCTTGATTACATTGTTGACAGATGTGGTTTGGAGTCGATGCTCTGTGTTGGAGTTTATTTGCATTTTCAGCTGCAATGACAGGAAATCATTTGGGAATAGTTAGCTAGATCAAGAGGCTTACATCAGAATGTAAATCAGGACATTGCTTCTTTCCTGGAAAAAGTCATACTTTCAGGAAAACAAAACAAAACAGCTGAAATAATCACTGTACTAAGTTATATAGTAAAAACTGTGAATTACATAAAGGCTAATGGGTTAAATTTAAGATTTAATTATGAGATGATTTGGAAGGAGACAATAAACAAACGTCATTGCATGCTGAGGAATAATGGTTATGAAGGGAAAAAAGTCTGAGAATGCTGGAATACAGAATAAAATCTTACGTGATTGTGCAAGATAATAAACCAGTTTAGTCCCAGTGCTTTATTGAACAGCCTAACTTTCTTTGGTGTGGTATCTTTGTTATTTTTAATGATCTTAGTATTTCCAACTAGGGAAAGAACATAAAAGTTTAAAAAAAAATGGTTCTGGCTCTTAAATACATGCTCTTAGACATTTACTATATTTTAAATAATTTTTAGCAAAGTTCATTATGTAAAACAATTAAAGGTCCTAACAATTATTGTTCCTACTGCTGTATTTTCAAATATTGCTTGGAACTATTTCTTACCTTTGGAGACCATGATTTACGTCACTGATTATTGCATGATTTAAAACTCTTCCTGAGTTAGGTACCAAATTCAGAATAATAAAAACTGTTAAGATGCATTTTATGCCCAAAATATCTTTGAATTTCCCGAAATGGCCACCAGGTAACACAAAGACTTACTCCTTCAGTGTAAAAAAGGAAGTATAATAGAAATAATTAGATTTGGTCAACATTCTTTAAATGTCATTTAATTCAAAATTGTTGTGAAAACTCTTTATTTCTAAACTGATTCAGTTGACAAATCAAAAGAACAATTTGGGCTCCATATATTAGATATAGGCAAATAAAATATACTAGTAAATGTATGTTCAATGATTATACACTATAAGTTGAAAAGAGGTTGATTCATGATCACATATAAAAACTGGTACAATGACTGTTTCAAATCAATTATCTAGTTTTCAATATCCTTGTTAATCATGGACAAGTAGAATATACTTGATGGTAGAAATCAAAAGACTGTGTAGGTTTGTCAAAGTTTTCATTGTTCATTGATAACAGTATTATGTTGTAATTCTCTGGGTAATCACTGACTGAATCTTTATAAAAAATTGTGTACTAGGGGTGGCGCCTGTGGCTCAAAGGAGTAAGGCTCCAGCCCCATATGCCAGAGGTGGTGGGTTCAAACCCAGTCCCAGCCAAAAACCATAAAAAAAAAATTAAAAAATTGTGTACTATATGTCAACAGATGATCCATTCTCATCCATTCTAATATTTCTGGCTATGATAATTTTCCAGAGCTATTCAATCTTATCACTAATGGAAATAACTACCTTCCCTTGCTACGTATTCAATCAGCTCTATGTGCTCTCAGATTAGGTGACTGGCTATTTTTACAACATCATTAGAGAAAGACATCAAGTGAACACTCCATGGAAATGACTTTGCCAGATTCTGCTACTAACTAATATTGCAGTAAAACAGTTAGATTCCTTGGCTCCATAGCTCTCAGTTACAGTACCATAAGACATCTTCAAATTACTAAAGATCTATTCCAACTAGTGATTTCAAATAGAAGATTCTTAATATAATCTTAGATACATCTTCTACCCAAGACCTTTAGATCAAGAAGCATGAAACAGAGCTTCCATTCATGACTCATGGAACAAGATCTGCCAGAACCAAAGATTACCGTGCTTTAATTTACATGCTTTATTTTTTATATTCTAAGCTATTTTCTTTCCTCTCTGCTGGCTTAAACTTCTGAATTGTTAACGGACATAACTGTTACCTCTCAGAATAATATCCATAAGATTCCTCGTCATAATATTGCGCTGTGTGTCTCTAGTCACTTCCTGCATAAGGCTAATATTGGGCCACAGTTTACTCATGATTTCATTGAAATATTCATTTGAACCAATGGGTGAGACTGTAGCCGCTTTCTTTTGGGTGCAATGTAGGTCACTATAGTTCTTGAGCAATTATACTCAACTACTAAGCAACTTCTTAAACAGTAAGCTAAAAATAGTAAACAGGACAGACAGCCCCTGTGATGTCACACCTAGGAAAGGTTCTGTCAACACTAAAACCACACTTGGGGATCTTAGTTCTTGATTTAGAAATGAACTACAAACTCTGTTAGTAATCTCTCAGTATTCGTCAGTGTTAGGGTGCTCAAATATGATCTCCATTGTCTTATATGTGTACAGCCAGTTTTGCTTCAGATAGATCCAACAGCTAACCTTATAGCAACAAAAAGTATAAAGATTTGATTGACTTCAGTCCAACAACAGATGAGGTTCTCTGAATGATCTATTAATTGAATTCCAGCAATGATAAAGATCTGGGTTTTTCAGCACAATGATCTTAATACCTGAATAGGCCAAAAAGAGGGACTGAAAAAATGAAAAGAAGTCCTATTGATAATCAAACTATGATATCCTTAAGAGATCAGAAGCAAGGTCAAAGGAAACAAAGTTTTGCCCAAGGCTACATCACAGCTGGAAAATGACTGCAGTGGTTCTTCTTATGAGTGGTTATTGCTTTCTTATCAATAAGTCTTATTCTTATCAATAAGAATGGCTTTGCTTCATTCCTTATACCCTGAATAAATAGCCAATTACGGGGTGGTGCCTGTGGCTCAGTGAGTGGGGCACCGGCTCCATATACCGAGGGTGGTGGGTTCAAGCCCGGCTCCAGTAGTTCCAGCTACTCAGGAGACTGAGGCAAGAGAATCACTTAAGCCCAGGAGTTGGAAGTTGCTGTGAGCTGTGACGCCACAGCCCTCTACCAAGGGTAGTAAAATGAGACTATCTCTTCAAAAAAAAAAAAAAAACCCAATTACCAAACTGACCTCACTTCATGAAAGTATACTATCCACAGCTTGGATAGGATAGGATAGGATACTTTACTATCTTTCGCTAGAATCATTCCGGCTGACCCCAAACCTTTATAAAGTACTTGCTTTCTTTTGAGATACCTCACACTTCTGCTGGTGTGAGTTCTCCCTTGCTATAGCAGATTAATTAAAACACTTTGCCTATAGGTGCACTACTGGTGGCCTTTATCATTTATAATATTACACTAGGTTACAAAGCATTAGAGCAAGGTAAAAACACTTTCTGTCATTTAAGTTGGATAACATCTAAAAGAGCACATTCTCACTAGCCATGATGTATTTTGTTTAAAATGGTTTGCTATATCAACATGTTCTGTTCTTTTGATCATTCTTCTGACAAATGAAATCCACAAGTTAATATTTGGTTAACGATATAAGTTTATCAAAAAGATTATTAGGACTTGGCACCTGTAGCTCAGTGGCTGGGGCACTGGCCACATGCATCAGAGCCAGTCAGTTCGAACCCAGCCTGGGGCCTGCTGAACAACAATGACAACTGCAACCAAAAAATAGCCAAGCATGTGGCAGGAGTCTGTAGTCCTAATACTAGCCTGTAGTCCCCTAATACTCAAGAGGCTGAGGCTAGAGAATCACTTAAGCTCAAGAGTTTGAGGTTGCTGTGAGCTGTGGCACCATGTCAATCTACCGAGGGTGACAAAGTGAGACTCTGTCTCAAAAAAAAAAAAAAAAGATTATTAGTATGTATATAATTAATTATACATTTGAGAGAATTTCCTGGTATGGTCATGAACAAGATGGAGGCAACAGTAATTACTTTCAAGTTTCTTGGCAGCTCTGAAT
Organism: Galagoides demidoff; assembly: GCA_963574575.1. NCBI lineage: Eukaryota > Metazoa > Chordata > Mammalia > Primates > Galagidae > Galagoides > Galagoides demidoff. The sequence continues at coordinate 7,997 of CAUYQV010093909.1, read as the reverse complement.
GCCAAGCTACAAAATGTTAACAAGGCTTCCTGTAAACCTAGTAATGAATACCTCACATCTGTATTATCTCATTATATTCAGGCCAATTTTATTAACTCTCATACTTCAAACTCATCTTTACCTTGTTTGGAGAAATAGCTAGAAGAGCATAAAAATATACTTGCCTTCGCAGTTGAAGGAAATGTTTGGTCTTTTTCCTGATAGTTATAAAATTACAGTATGTTACCAAAGCTATAATGTGTTTGGGGGGGTGTTCTATCAAGTTATTTATCAATCTTTTAAAAATCATCTTCCCAAAGTATTATTTTTCTCAACAACTCTACTAAGAATAAAAATTATACTCATTGCTTCTTTTACATGGGTCATTTATAATCATCATTTTCTCCTAACATTCATGCTGTAAGAAATGGGCATAGTAATAACAGAAATTAATGTATGGTAATATTTTTCTCCCAAAGAGCTGGTCTACCTCCCCTAGTCTTTCCCTAGAATCATTCTTCCTAAGCAGAATTACTACATCTGCCTGATTTATTTCTACATGACTTGAAACATATTTAAGTATTATTACATTCAGGCATGTGAATGTGCCTGTACATTTCTGAAATGTTCACATTATATACCAAGTATTATTATGAATAAAATATTCAAGAGTGATGTGCTATTAAGACACCCTAAAAATGATCTTTCTTTCTTAATCTGTCTTTTAAAATTCTCTTTCTAGCCATATCACCACCAAATCAAAGTTACTTTCTACCCTGTCAATAATACTCAGTAAATATAAAGAATGTTGAGAATGCTCATTGTTAAAAAAATAAACAGGACGAGATCTGAAGTCATTATAACTTTGCCTCTTAGATACAGAATCTTTATTGCACCCAGTAGTAACACAATGTTAACTTTGAATTTATAAACAAAAATACAGCCACAAAAGTTTTTCTAGTTAATGAAATTAACATACCTTTTCATTCTTATATTCTACATAGTCCCAGTATCTTTTAAGACTAATTAATATCTAATATTACTTAACAGTTCTCATTTAAACTGATGAGATATGGAGAAATGCTTGCCATTCCTCATGCACTACTACTGTGTATTTCCTATGCCAACAATGCCTCTGCTGATTATATACTAGATAAGTGGTTCTCAACCTTCCTAATGCTGCAGCTTTTTTTTTTTTATTGATTCTACAATTTTATTTTTCATTGATGTCTCATCGAAAGCATCATCTTTCTTGCATCTTGGCATGTGATTTTTATTTCTGTGATTTTGTGGTATTGGGTGTTTCTGTGTATACTCCTCAGTTTAAAGCTGCAGCCTTCTAATACAGTTCCTGTGGGTCACGACCCATAGGTTGAGAACCACTGTACTAGAGGGAAGGTTTTCTATAGCTGCAAAAAGTGCCATTTATTTAGAAGCAAAGAGACAGAGACACACTAGGTGTGCATCACTGGGTAGGTGATGTACGCATATAAAGAGATTATGTGATTGGGCAGTGCCTGTGGCTCAAAGGAGTAGGGCGCCAGCCCCATATACTGGAGGTGGTAGGTTCAAACCCAGCCCCGGCCAAAAATTGCAACAATAAAAAAAAGAGTATGTGGTCAAAAGCAATGAACTGGTTATTTGTGTGTGTGTGTAGTTAAGTAAAACAAGAAAAATTTTAAAAAGAATGAAATTTATACTATAAATTTCTTTACATAAAAATTTTAAACCACACATAGAAACATATCTTCACAGATATAAGTATGTAAATAAAGATATTTGGGGCTGGGCATGATGGCTCACATCTGTAATCCCAACACTTTGGGAGGCCAAAGCAGAAAGATGTCTTGAGGCTGAGAGTTTGAGAACAGCCTGGGCAACACAGTGAAAGCTCATCTACTGCTGCTGCTTTTGCTGTGTCTCATAAGTATTGGTATGTTGTGTTTTCATTTTCACTCATTTCTAGATATTTTCTGGTTTTCCTGTGGTTTCTTTTTTGAATCATTGGAAATTCAAAGAGTGTATTAAGTTCCACAATTCTGTGAATTTTCCAGTTTTACTTCTGTTACTTCTGATTTCATTTTCAACTTCCTATGGTTGAAGAATATACTTTGTAAAATATTTATCTTCTAAAATCTATTAAGATATCTTATGGCCCAATATAACGCTTATCCTGGAATATATCTCCATATGTACTTAAAAAAAAAGTGTATGCTATTGTTGTTAGGTAGAGTACCTTGCTGGTTATCCTATCCATCAATGGAGGGGGGTATAGAAGTCTCCAACTACTACTGTAGAACCGTCTATTCCTCCCTATAAGTTTTGTTCCTTCATATTTTTGATGGTTTGTTGTTAGTTATATTTTCTTGTGGTGGTGAACCTTTTGTTAATATTTCCTACTTTGCCCCTACAAACTTTAATTTAAAGCAGTGGTTCTCAACCTTCCTAATGCCACAATGTATTTTTTTTTTATTTGATTTACTTATTTTTTTTAGAGACAGAGTCTCACTTTGTTGCCCTTGGTAGAGTGCTTCCAGCTTTTGGGCTTAGGTGATTCCCTTGCCTCAGCCTCCCAAGTAGCTGGGACGACAGGCACCTGCCATAACACCTGGCTATTTTTTGTTGTAGTTTGGCCAGGGCTGGGTTTGAACCTGCTACCCTTGGTATATGGGGCAGGAGCCCTACTCACTGAGCCACAGGCGCTGCCCCCATGATGTATTTTCATTGTTTAATAGGGGTCACTACACACTGAGAACTGCTGATTTAAAGTCTATTTTTTACTAGTATAGCCACCCTCCTCACTTTTGGTTACTATTTGCATAGAGTATTTTCTTTTTCTTTTTTTTTTTTTTTTTGAGTTATCTTTTTTTTATCCTTTGACTTTCAGTCTATCTGCATCTTTGGATCTAAAATAACCCTCTTATAGACAGCATATAGTTGGATGCTGTTTTCATTCTTTTGGCCAATTGCCAATCTTTGTCTTTGAAGTTTAATCCACTGACATTTAAAGTAATTAACAGAAAAATAGACTTATTTCTATCATTTTGCTATTTGTTTTCTATATGCCTTATAGATTTTTGTCCGTAACTCCTGCTTTACTCCCTTCTTGTGTGATTAGTTGGCTATTTTGTAGAGAAATGTTTAAATTTCTTTCTTAATACCTATGTATATACTCTATAGCTATTTTTGTTTGTGGTTACCATGGAGATTACAGTTAAAATATTAAAGTAATAACACTCTGCAAAAACCCGGGTCTTTTACGGTCCCATCTTCACCCTTTTTGGTTGTTGATACCACATAATTACATCTTTATTCATTTTGCACTTCAAAAACAAACTTTTAAAAAAATGGATTAGCCCCTTAAATCAGGCATCCTCAAATACGGCCCGCAGGCCACATGTGGCCCACCTAGGACATTTATCTGGCCCGCCAGGTGTTTTTGCCACTGGTGCCTGTCCTGTTTAGCAGCTGACTCCTCTCGGGGCCCACAGTCTGGCTCTCCAATGGTTTGAGGGACAGTGAACTTGCCCCCTCTTTAAAAAGATTGAGGACCCCTGCCTTAAATCATGTAGAAAACATAGTAAAGCTAAAAAATATGGTTGTAATAATGTTAGTTTTTTATAAGTAATATTTTAATATTTAAATCTTTTTTTCTTTATATGGTGTTGAGTTACTTCCTCGTTTTCTTTCAGTTCAAATTACAGAACTCCTTTAAGCATTTCTTAAAAGTTGGGTCTGGTGGTAAAAAACTCCCTCAGCTTTTATTGGTATGGGAATGTCTGAATTTCTCCCTCACTTTTGGAGGATAGTTTTGTCTTAGCATACAAGTTTTGTTTTGTTTTTTTCTGTTTGGATTTTGAATATATTGGCCTCCTGGTTTCCAATGTGTCTGATAAGAAATTTGCTGACAATTATATTGAAGATACCTTGTATATGACAAGTTGCCCCTCTTGCTAGTTTCAAGATTCTCTCTTTGTCTCTCTTTCAAAAGCTTAATTATGATGTGTCTAAGTGTGGGTCTCTTCTTGTTGAACTTCAGTGTTTATATATGTATCTTTCATCAAATAAGGGAAGACTTCAGTCATTATTTCTTAACCCTCCGTTTCTTCTCCTGCAATTCCCACAATGTGTATGTTTACCTGTTTGATGGAGTCCCACAGGTCTTTCAGGCTCCATTCAATTTTCTTCTATCTTTTTTCTTTCTGTTCCTCATATTTGAAAACTTCCATTATCCTCCCTTCATGTTTACTGATCCTTTCTATTGCATGCTCAAATCTGCTTCTGAATCCCTTTGGTGAGTTTTAAATTTCATTTAATGGTACTAATAGAATTGCTTTTCATTTACATTTCTTTTTTAGGTTTTGTATTATTTAAATGACTATTTCCTTTATGTTCATTCTTTTTTTGAAACTTTACATATATCCTTTAGTTCTTGAAGCAGGTTGTTTGCTGCTGTTGTTGTTTTGATTTCTGAAACAGAGTTTTGTTCTGTTATCTCAGCCAGTGCCATGGCCTCAACCTGGTTTACAGTGACCACAAACTCCAAGGCTCAAGTGATCCTCCTGCCTCAGCCTCCCAAGTAGCCAGCACTACAGGTACATGTCATCAAGCCTGGGTAATTTTTTCTATTTTTAGAATAGACAGGGTCTCATTTTGCTCATCTGGTCTCAAACTCCTGACCACTGTGTAATCCTCCTGCCTTAGCCTCCCAGAGTAGTAGAATTATAGGAGTGAGCCACTGTACCTGGCCACTTTACAAGAGCTACTTTAAAGTGTCTGTCCAATAGACCTGCCATCAAGGTTTTTCAGGAACAGTTTCTATTTTTTTTTTCCTTTGAATAGGTCATACTTTCTTATTTTTTATATGTCTTGTGATATTTTTGTTGAAAATTGAGGAGGGAAGAGAGAGAGAGACTGATTCTCAGGAATAATATAGCTCCATTGCCTGTGGTAACTATTTTGCATTCATTAGAGGGACCTGTTCTCAGGATCACAATGATGCTGAGGACAACAGGTACAGACAGAAGAAGCTGGAACCTTAATGACATCAACGAGGCACTGTGCCTAGAGTACTGTAACTAGAGTTTGCCTGAAATCAGGTTTAATGGTTTTGTGAGATAATTACATTTCCTTACAGTTTAAATCACTTTGAGACAGAATTTTCTATTATTTGCAACCAAATACATCCTTATAGATAAAGGAGAATTTAATACATATTATTAATTTGTGAAACAGAATGAAAGAGAAAAGAGAAGGGTGTAACAGAAAAAAAGAGTGGGCAGGAAAGAACAGAAAGAAATAGTAAAGAAAAAAGAAAATGTGAGTGTTTACCTGTGGATTTGGAGAACATCCTCCAACAAGAATGGTAAAATCAGCATCTAATGTACTCAATACTAATATGAAAATAGTAAACTATAACAAGCCCACTCAAGAAAAATAAAAACACAATTAAACTCAAGTGAGGGAAAAGGGATTGGGTGTGGTATGCACTCACCTAAAGGATACAACATAGAGGTATATGGCACATTTCCTGGGTGAAGGGCTTAACTACAATTTTTACCTAAGCAACGCAAACAATGTAACATGACCATCTGTACCTGTATATTAATCCGAAATTAAAAAAAAAGAAAATGTGAGATTTTTAATAAGGTTTATGTTACAAAGAGGTGAGGTCAAAAAGAAGGCAGGATGAGAAAAATCTCTGCCGGGCAACACCATTTTTTCGCTAGTTAAAATATATAGAAGGTTCATGTTTGTTTATTCAACCATTTTAATGAATATCTACCATTTCCTAGATCTTATACTCATATTAAAAAACAGCAGTCTAGGCTGAACAAAGACTGATCTGGCCGCGTGTTCCCCTGCCCCCAAGTTGCCCTGGCGGGGCTGAACTAGGACTAATCTGGCTGCCTGTGTGTCCTGTGCCACGGCTGCTGTTCCCCTGTGCTCCCGGTGCTCGGCTGGGGTGAACTAGGGCTGATCCTGCTGCTGTGTTCCCCTACCCCCATCGCCTCTGGTGGGACCAAACTAGGAATGATCCAGCTGCGGGTGTTCCCCACACAGCCACTGCCGATCCACTCTGTCGCCCTGATGGGGCTGAAGTAGGACTGATCCAGCCACTGCCGTTCCCCTGCCCCCCCACCCTCCCTCCTAACTCCCCCACCGTGGGGTCAAACCAGAACTTATCTGGCTGTTGCCATTCCCCTGCCCCCCCGACCCCCCCCCATGGCCCCAGCGGGGCCAAACAAGGACTGATCCAGCCGCTGCCATTCTCCTGCCCTCTGTTGCTCTGGTGGGGCCCAACGAAGATCTGGCTGCTGCTGTTCCTTTGGCCCCTGGTTGCCCCAGTGAGGCTGAAGTAGGACTGATTTGGCCACTCGTGTGCTCCACTGTGGCTGTTGTTCCACTGCCACCCAGTAGCCTTGGTGGGGTTAAACTAGGACTGATCTGGCACCTGCCATTCCCCTGCCCCCTAGATGCCCTAGCACCCAAAAACTGGGAGAAGAAGACAGACACACCCTGTCTCTCTGGGCAACCAGAAGAAGCTGGCACCTTCTCTGGTGGCAGCCACTGACTGAGCTGTTCTGATAAGATCTCTCAACAGTGTAAACTCAGCATGGGGTGGAATCAGCTGAAAAACTCTGGAAACTTGAATAACCAGAGTAGATCAACTCCCCCAAGGAAAAATGGGGAAGATGCAATTGAAGACTCCATCCGTAAACAGATGGCTGAGATGTCAGAAATCAAGCTCAGAATTTGGATAGCAAATAAGATTAACAGAATGGAAGAAAAGAGGGAATTAGAATTTCAAGAAATTATTAAAAAGATGTCCCAAGAATTCGACAATTTCAAAGATAAAATGACCAAAGATTTTGAAACATTGAGACAAGAGTTTGCAGCCCTCAAACAACTGAAAAATACGGTAGAATCCCTCGGTGACAGAATATAACAGGCAGAAAAAGGATCTCTGATATTGAAGACAAAGCTTTTGAATGAGCCTAAGAGTGCAAAGATGAAGAGAAATGGAGAGCAAAAACAGATCTTTCTCTCAGAGAGCTATGGAATAATTTGTAGAAAACTAATATTCAAAGGAATATTATAGGATACCTGAAGGCAATGAAAGTTGCTTCACAAAATACAGAGGCTCTTCTTCATGAAATTATGAAGGAGAACTTTCCAGACATGCCAAGAGATTCTGAAATTCAGATAGCAGATAGTTTCAGAACCCCAGAATGACTCAACCCAAACAAGACAATCCCCAGGCACATCATAATTAACTACACTAAAGTTAATATGAAAGAGAAAATTCTGAAAGCAGTTAGAAGTAAGAAAACCATAGCCTACAAGGGGAAGAGTATTAGGATGACTGCAGATCTCTCGGATGAAAATTTTCAGGCCAGAAGAGGATGGTCACCAACTTTTAATCTCCTAAAACAAAATACTTTCCACCTAGGATCCTGTATCCAGCTAAACTGAGTTTCATCTATGATGGAGAAATTAAATATTTTAATGACATTCACATGTTGAAGAAATTTGCCATAACTAAACCAGCTCTCCAGGAAATTCTCAAACCTATCCTCCATAATGACCAGTGCAATCCTCCACCACAAAAGTAATCCCACTCAGAAACTTTTGATCAAATTCCAACTTCTACAATGATAAAAATATTAAAAATGTCTACAGGACTTTCCAGCAACTCGATGCCCAAAATTTTACCAGGCTTATCAATAATTTCTATCAACGTGAATGGCTTAAATTGTCCTCTAAAGAGGCACAGATTGGCTGATTTGATACAGAAACTCAGACTAGACATCTGCTGTATTCAAGAATTGCATCTTACTTTAAAAGATAAATATAGACTCAAGGTGAAAGGACGGTTATCTATATTCCAGGGAAATGGAAAGGAGAAAAAAGCAGGAGCAGGTGTTGCAATTTTATATGGAGATACAATAGGGTTTAAAACAACAAAGTAAGTAAGGATAAGGATGGCCATTTTATATTTGTTAAGGGTAATACTC
>CAUYQV010093907.1:0-25975 GCA_963574575.1 Galagoides demidoff | reverse complement strand
GGGTGCCCTCCCTACCCAACCTGAGCGCTTAGCCTTGTGTGAGGCTGGCCGCTGTAGGCCTGCCCACCACTGCTGACGGGCTGGTCTTGTGTTCCGTTGGTAGAGTGCTGTTATGTCATAGCTCATGGCAACCTAAAACTTATGGGTTCAAGCAATCCTCTTGCCTCAGCCTCCTGAATAGCTGGGAGCTCAGGTGCCTGCCACAAATCCCAGTTAGTTTTTCTGTTTTTAGTAGGGACAGGGTCTCGCTCTTGCTTAGGCTGGTCTCCAACTCTTGAGCTCAGAAAATTCACCTGCCTTGGCCTCCTAGAATGTTGAGATTACAGGTGTGAGCCACCCTGCTGGGCCTGCCTCTGACTGAAAGATTTAGAAAAAAGAGGAGGGAAAGAAAGAGATCTTGTAATTTGTGTGCGCGCATGTCTGTCTTTCTCTCTCCCTACCTCTTTCTCTTTCTCCTCCTCCCTCGTCCTTTCTCTCTTTCTCTTTCTTCATTGATTTCTCTTTTCTTATTCCCCTGATCCTCTTACTCTTTTTGTCTTTTTTGTCTTTTTCTCCCTCTTATTCTTTCTTTCTTTCTTTCTTTCTTTCTTTCTTTTTTTTTTTTTGAGACAGAGTCTCAGTATGTCGCCCTGGGTAGAGTGCTGTGGTGTCACAGCTCATAGCAACCTCCAACTCTTGGGCTTAAGCAATTCTCTTGCCTCAACTTCCCAATTAACTGGAACTACAGGTGCCCGCCACAGTGCCCAGCTTTTTTTGTTGTTGTTGCAGTTGTCATTGTTGTTTTAGCAGCCAACTTTGGTGTATGTGGCTGGTGCCCTCCTCACTGAGCTTTGGGCTCCGAGCCAGAATGACAGTGTCTTAATAGGATTTACTGTGCAAAGAAGTTATTGATGACTTTTATGAATTTGGTGTAATTTTGGTGAAAATATTTATGTCTCAAGCATTTTTGGGTGGCAAAATGTCACTGGGGTTAAACCGTAGGTTAGAACATCCTGAACCTCTTGTAAAGAGAATGCAAAATTACTCTTCAAGTAGGTATGGTTATTCTGTTATATGTATCATTGATTTTGAAAGAAAAAGGCACAGAGAGAAAAAAAGAGGCAGAGGGCCCACAGAGTGGGCCTGGTTGCTGGCCTGAAGTATATGTATTATCTCATACTGCATTTGTCTCTAATATTTTTCTAGAAATGATGCCATCTGACAATCTAATTACTTTAGCTTTGAAAGCTTAGAGAACAAAATGCCCAGAATTTGGATGTTTACACATCCTTCCTTAGTTTTTTCCTTCTTTTCTTTCCCCGTTAATGTTGTCAGAGCATCAAGGAACTAAGGGATCCATCAGGGCAGCCTGCAGAGGCAACTTCTTTGATGACCTAGTGCTGGTGGTGGGTACCTGCCTGGTGTTTATGGCTTATAGTATATGCTGTATATTGGATCCAAGCACATGGCCACCCTGAGAGCCCTCGTTAAATATTATCAGTTTATCTTGCAGAGAAACGAATGGAATTTTAGCCTCACCCATGACATGTTGCATTCCAGATGAACATGATAGCATATCTGTGCCAAAATTAGGTTTTATTACTTGTACTTATCTTTGTATTATTATTTATCATTCGCATTTTCTACACAGTGATTTGCTGTCATAATTATGTCCTTTTTCTTTTTCCATTGTATAATTATCAAGTGAAGTTTTTATACATAAATAAATATATATGTAAATTATTTTCTGATGTGCTGGTTTGCTGCATATAATTTGCTTTTATAATTTTAGTTGTAGATGTTGTCCTCATGTAATTTTGGAAGTTTTGTTTGTATCAGTTCAGCAGTAAATAAGTTATATGCACCAAGGTCTATTTTTCTTGGGCATGAATTTGAAGAAGGATCATTTGTCCAAGTAGCTTACAGTGAAATTGCATATGTGTGTGTCTGTGTGTGGGTACCTGTGTAATGTGACCCTTGTTATGATGGATTGACAGAGTGCAAAGTGCTGTGGGAACACAGTGGAGAGCCACTTGGCTAAACCTAGGGATTCAAGGAGGAATTCCTGGAAGAGTGGTTGTCCTAGCTGGGTCTCAGGAGTGATGAGAGTTAGGGGAGTGAAGATAGGCGGGACTGTTGCTCTTGTAGGGAATAACTGGAGTAAAGATGACACAATCAGGACCTCAGCAAAGTGATGAAAAGAAACCTAATGTGCAGCCGGTATCAGTGCTGAGGCGCTGTGTGTGAAGAACTGGATGAGAGGAATCAAGTCCAACACTGTGGCGGCCGCTCAGCTCAGCTCTGTGTACAGACAGATCATACATCATTGCCTGAAGGCAGAGATCTGAAGGGAAACAGTTAAAGCTAGCAATTCCAGCAGACGCGGGCAGTAGTATTTTTATGTTGTGGAATATTCATTCACTATTTTTACGAAATAAAAAAGTCTAGCTCAAAAATCTGATTTCAGAAGAAACTGTGTTTTTGATTTCTCATTAAGCTATTGAAACAATATCCATATTGTGAAGAAGAGTCTTTTTATTTTTCAGTAAAGTAGTTCCTCCTTAATGAAACATTTTCTCTAGAAACAAAATAGGAACCATTTCACATTGAGCTCATTTAGGCCTGCCTCTCTCTCTGTGCATATGGATATATGAGGACTGTCAGAAAGTATCCAGCCTTTTAAATACTTTTTTTCATATAACATGGCTGGATACTTTCCAGACAGCCTGTGTACATATAAGTGTGTATATATACACACACACGTATATAAACATTTTTGAATAAATGGAGCAGTATTTTGTATTTATTGTGTGACTTTCAGTGAGAAAATTCTTGCTGAGAATTTCAACCTAATTATATTACTATTTCTTAATTAAACTATAAATTTAAATGTAAGTTAGCAATGTTTTTGTTGTTTTGATATTTCTGTTTCTAATTTAGGTGATACAGTAGTATTTCAACACGGAGTAGCTACTGTCATAATTGAAGCTAATGATGATCCAAATGGTATTTTTTCTCTGGAGCCTGTAGACAAAGCAGTGGAGGAAGGAAAGACCAATATATTTTGGTGAGCATATTTGGGTAAAGCAAATTCAAAGTTGAGTGAAACAAAATAAAATTGCTAAGTATGTAAAAATTTGAAATAATTGTTCATTTTTCAACATTAAAAAAATTGCTCAAAAATTGAATAATTTCAAAATCGGCAGTCTGAATGGATGATAAACTTTGTTCATGCTGTTGCCATTTATCTTTAGAAACCCATCCACCCTAGATGGGAAGCAGAAATCGCTTTCCCCCACCATCCTCACCCAAACTTCAATCCTTGTCAGAACTGAGAAACTTTGAATTATCCAAGGTCTGCAGGAACTCTTCTCTCACACGATACGGGAATACTCTCACTTGGGGCTTTGCTTTATAAAAACCTTTTGCCAGATGCCATCTAAATATTTTTTGATTGAGCTTAGAATTTGTCTTTCAGCATGGACTTTGAAGAGAAGACTTTTAAGAGTGCTTTTCTTTATTAAAATTTTACCTCATTCTTCCCTTCCCATGAGATTCTTCAAAGTTGCTTGGTAGATCTGGCTGACTGGTTTATTTAAATAGAAGTATAGTTTTAAGGTAACACAGAAAGCTCACACTAGTGTTAGATTCACTACTTACAAACTTTTCATAAAGATTAATTTTCTGTAATTTGTTAATAGGATTTTGAGGCACCGAGGACACTTTGGCAATGTTTCTGTGGCTTGGCAGCTGTTTCAAAATGATTCTGCTTTGCAGCCCGGACAAGAGTTCTATGAGACTTCAGGGACTGTGAACTTCATGGATGGAGAAATAGCAAAACCAATAATTCTCCATGCTTTTCCAGATGCAATTCCTGAGTTCAATGAATTTTTTATTCTAAAGCTTGTGAACATTTCAGGTGCTGTGTTTTTCTAATTCTAATTTTGTCACAAAATTCTGCATTTTGTACTAAATAATTACAGTTGTAAAACATTGATGAAGAAGTGTTTATCTGAATTCAGTGATTATCTGATTTTCAGTGTCTAAATGCCCTTCTTTATTTATTTTTTTTTTTTGAGACGGAACCTCAAGCTATCCCCCTGGGTAGAGTGCCATGGCATCACAGCTCATAGCAACCTCCAACTCCTGGGCTCAAGCAATTCTCCTTCCTCCGCCTCCCAAGTAGCTGGGAACACAGGCGCCCACCACAACGCCTGGCCATTTTTTGGTTGCAGCCATCATTGTTGTTTGGTGGGCCCGGGCTGGGGCTTTGAACCCGCCACCTTAGGTGTACGTGGCTGGCGCCCTAGCTGATTGAGCCACAGGTGCCGAGCCCTTTCTTGTTATTTTTAACTTTCTCCTTTTGTGTATGTCTTGGCTTAGTTCAGTTTTATGAATGGAGGCTTATCTTCATCATCAAACTTATAAATAGATTTTTCCCACACCAAATACATTATGTCCAACAAAACATACATGGAAAGTAGGAAGTACAGATTCATGGTGGCTTAAAGCTTAGTCTATGTGTCATAAATTAAGCATCTAATTTTCCCATCTATTTTGATTTTAAGCACAGGAATTAAACCTCTCTAGTTCATATACATGTTCTCTTTTCATGCTTGACTGATTATTAATAAAATTATGCTGAACCAATGTTTTTTTTGATATCATGCCACTAAGAATGTGTGAAAGCCATATGGTGACACTGTTGTTCATTGATGAGTAAAATATTTAACCAAAAGTTTGTTTGCTAAACACATTCCTTTTTCTTCATGTTATACCAGAAATGCTTGCAATTTGGGTTGCTCACTCGTTATAAATATTCTATGACAGGTGGATCTCCAGGTCCTGGAGGCCAACTAGCAGGAACCAACCTCTGGGTGACGGTAATGATTCCCTTCAATGACGATCCATTTGGAGTTTTCATCCTGGATCCAGGGTGTTTAGAGAGAGAAGTGGCAGAAGATGTGCTCTCAGAGGATGATATGTCTTATATTACCAACTTCACCGTTTTGAGGCAGCAAGGTGTCTTCAGTGATGTGCGAGTAGGCTGGGAAATACTGTCCAGTGGGTTCACTTCTGGTTTGCCACCAATGATAGATTTTTTACTGGTCGGAATTTTCCCCAGCACTGTGCATTTACAGCCACACATGCGGCGTCATCACAGCGGAACAGATGCTTTATACTTCACTGGAGTAGAGGGTGCCTTTGGGACTGTTAATCCAAAATACCACACCTCAAGAAATAACACCATCGCCAGCTTTACATTCTCAGCTTGGGTGATGCCTAATGCCAATGCAAATGGATTTGTTATAGCAAAGGATGATGGTAATGGAAGCATCTACTACGGGGTAAAAATTCAGACAAATGAGTCCCATGTAACACTTTCCCTTCATTATAAAACTTTGGGTTCCAATGCTACATACATTGCCAAGACAACAGCCATGAAATATTTAGAAGAAAGTGTTTGGCTTCATCTTCTAATTATCCTGGATGATGGTATAATTGAATTCTACCTGGATGGAAATGTGATGCCCAGGGGAATCAAGAGTCTGAAAGGAGAAGCCATTATTGACGGTGAGTGTCATCATCATAACTGGGACAATTGAAAGTTGAAGTTTCTAAAATTTTGAATTTTAATAAATGCTAACAGGTATTTAAAAGTCCTGTTTCTGTATTTGTTGGATTTCTTTAAACAAAACTGTGTGCCTACCAAAACTATGATAAATTCTGAGTGATGTAGAAGTAAATCTGGCAAAGCTTTGGAAACAGGGTCCCAGAGAGAAGCACAACAGATCAGTACAATACATTGTAGGAAGAAAGAAAAAAATTATGAAGGAGGGACGTTTGTCCCTCTGGTGGGTAGTAGGAGGGATGGTGATTGATATTGCAGGCAGAGTGAGTGACTATGGAACAATGTAAAACAATATTATATCTGGGGAACTGTGGTAGTTGGTATTGCTGGAGGTAGAAGGTGGTGAGCAGAAGGTTTTTAAAAGAAATCAGGAGAGAAGAGTCACATTAAAAGTGATTACAGGGCTTATAGTATCAGACGTAAATTGGTGAATTCTGTGTAGTGCTTTGAAGAGATCTCTCTGTGTTGGCTTTAAGCTGGATGGTATGTTTCCTGCTTGGGAAGCATACAGATATCCGTTATTGTCGTTAAAATCAACCATTCACTCCCAGACCTTCCATCCTGTGATTTAATTCTGCTTTGTGTTTGGTAGAGGTGGAGATAGAGCTACAGCTTAATGTAATATTTTCCTTCTGAATCTCCTGCATTAGATACTTCATTATGTATTTTTTTTCAGCCTAAGAAATTGTAGGCAAAAGAAACAAGATGTACCAATTTCTATTACAGCAACTGTGCTTACAATACTTTGTGGCACTAAATTCACCTTTTGATTGTGTGAATATGTACATGTAATCTGTTAACCTTGATTCCTTTGGTGATGGTTAATAATGGTGCAATGGGAATGGAAAAGACTTTGGGAAGTGAGAGTTGGTGTTTCTTTACTGCAAATAGATTATTTTTATAATTTTTAAATTAGATAGAAAATTTTATTTTTATTTATTTATTTTTAAAATTTGAGATACAGTCTCACTCTGTCACCTTGGGTAGAGTGTTATGGCATCATAACACACAGCAACCTCAAATAGGGCTTGAGCAATCCTTTTGTCTCAGCCTCCGGAATAGCTGGGACTATAGGTACCTGCCCCAATGCCCAGCTAGTTTTTCTATTTTTAGTAGAGACAGGATCTCATTCTTACAGAGGCTGGTCTGGACCTCCTGAGCTCAAGCAAGCCACTCTTCTCGACTTCTCAGAGAGCTAGGATTATAAATGTGAGTCACTGCACTTGCTAGAAAACTGTAGATGTATATTTTTTAAAGTTATTGATGAAATGTGGTACCTTTTATATTATGAAATATATAAAAGTATATATATCATAAGTGTACAGGTAAATGAATTTTTTTTGCAGTTTTTTTTGGCTGGGGCTAGGTTTGAACCTACCCCCTCTGGCATACAGAGCCAGCGCCCTATTCCTTTGAGCCGCAGGTGCCACCCTGAATTTTCTAAACTTAAAATTCATTAGTTTTAGCATTCATGTAACCAGCCCCCATATCATGACACAGAGTATTCCAGAAGCCCCCTTTGACTCTTCTCCAATCACTAACAACCCTGCCTCCATACTATTGGCATTTATGAGAACATTAGATTAGCTTTTCCTATTTTTAAATTATGTAAGTAGAATTGAGTAGTATGTGCAGTTTAGTGTCTGGTTTCTTTTGCTAGGCATTGTCTGGGAGGTGTACTCATATTTTGTCTGTTTAAGATATTTTATGCTCGTAACTATATAGGGTTCCATTATGTAACTATAACACAATTTATTCGTGCTGTTTTTAATTTCTGTTTGGGTGGTTTCCAGTTTGAGGCTACAGTATTTCTATTCATAGTATTTCTATGAATATTCTACATGTTTTTTGATGAACATGTCTTCTGTGTTCATTTCTATTGAATACATTTATTCCTAGGGATGGAATTGTTGAATTACAATGTGCGCACATTCATTTTTAGTAAATAACTGCCCAATAGTTTTTCAAAATAGTTGAACCCATTTACACTCTTATGTCTGGTTATGAGAGTTCTATTTCATCAATACTTACCTTTTCATATCTTTAATTTTAATCATTGTAGTAGGTTTATAATTGTATCTCATGGTTTCAAACAGTGAATAGAATATAGATGTCGTGACATAATTAAGAAAAAGACATGAAGGCTATGTTAACCAGTTTGATGAAAATATCTCAAACTGTCTATCAAAATACCACACTGTGCCCCATGATTGCATTGTTGCACACAGCTATGAT
Organism: Galagoides demidoff; assembly: GCA_963574575.1. Taxonomy (NCBI): domain Eukaryota; kingdom Metazoa; phylum Chordata; class Mammalia; order Primates; family Galagidae; genus Galagoides; species Galagoides demidoff. Next base: position 18,129 of record CAUYQV010093907.1, on the reverse strand, counting down.
TTAATAAAAAAAAAAAAAGAAATATTTTTAAAGAAGTAATTATATGGTCAATGTAGGAAAATTTAAAAGTACACATAGAAAACAAAAATAAAAATTACTCAAATGCTATTATTCAATAACCACTGTAAACATTAAGTGTACTTGCTCTCTCTCTCCCCCTTTCTTCCCTCACTCTTTTCTACTCTCCCTCTCTCTCTTCTCTTCTCCACTCTCTCCTCATCTCTCTCCCCTCTTCTCTAGTCTCTCCTCTTTGGTGCTGCTGTGCAGCTTCCCTCCCCCACCAATAAAGACCTTTCATACAAAAAAACAAACAAACAAAAAAACAAAAAAAAACCCCATTAAGTATACTTTAACATTTTATGTACACAATATATATACTTCACTATTTTTCTCTTTTATTGTCAATGTAATACATGTTTATTCCATAAAATTTGGAAAGTATAGGATGGTATTAAGAAGGAAAGTGAACATTACTATATTCCCTATATTGTGAAGGAACCACTCTAACATATCAGCATCTTTGCAACTTTTTTAATTTGAATGATTTGGCATTGTAATTTCAGTTGAAACAAAAATTAGAGATATCATGATCATTTTTGTTTCAGAGATTATTCGCAGAAGCAAAGCACTGATAATCCCCAAATTTCATAGTGCTTTACATTTATAAGGCATTTCCCACACACTGCCTAATTTGCACTTCACCTTAACTCAGTTTATTAAGGGGGTAAGGAAATAGAAGTCAGAATTAGTAAGTAAATTAACCAGTGTCACACAGTGCAATAATAAAGGATGCTTTTTTTTTTGAGAATCACTGCCAAGACTTACATAAACATCTTAGTTGAGTTACTAGAGGACAAACAAGTAAAGAAGTGAAAATCTGTGCAATTCTAAAAAGGGCTGTTATTGAGTGTATAGTGACATAGTTGAGCTGGATGTTATTGTAAAAAAGATTCCCTATGACTTGCAAATAATGTTGTTTCTGAGAGAAATACTTCTATTTCTCTGTCTTTTTCATTAGTTGTTTGGATAAAGAGACATACTTGTCCCACAGAAACTTTTTTCCTGAATTCTCAAACCTTTAATTCAAGACAAGTTTTAACACATTATTTTTAAGTCTTCCTTCCTATTTGAATACATTTACCAATTTCTTTAATATGAAACATCATAAATCCCAATGATTATGGATTCTCTTTTTATCATAATAGAAGCTGTCCTTTATCTGATCGTATATTAGTTATACAAAAGTTTTATTTATCCAAAAACATCTTACATAAAAATTGTTTTGCTTTCTGAATCACACAGTTTAGGACAAGATAGTTGTGGACACTATAGCATTTAAACTGTCTCTAATTTCAGGTCCTGGAACCCTGCGCATTGGGGCGGGGGTAAACGGCAGTGACAGATTTACAGGTCTGATGCAGGATGTGAGGTCCTATGAACGGAGACTGACCCTTGAGGAAATTTATGAACTTCATGCCTTGCCTGCGAAGAGTGATTTGCACCCCGTTTCCGGATATCTGGAGTTCAGACAGGGAGAAACTAACAAATCATTCATTGTTTCTGCAAGAGATGACAACGAAGAGGAAGGGGAAGAATCATTCATTCTGAAACTTGTCTCTGTGTACGGAGGAGCTCGTATTTCCGAAGAAAACTCTACAGCAAGATTAGTCATACAAAAAAGTGACAATGCCAATGGCTTGTTTGGTTTCACGGGAGCTTGTATACCAGAGGTAAGTAGTGAGCTTGGGAGAGTTTTGGAATTAAAAAAGTTCATTGTAGGTGGATTTATTTTTGGACATGACTTGCTTTCATTTGGTAAGATTGCTTGAGTGTCCACTCCAAGTCCAAAAGTATGCTAGGCCAATGGTTGCAAAGATAAATTGCAAAGTTTGTGATCTTAGAAGTTAATAGTTTGAATCAGCTTCATGAGCTGATAGAAATTAGCCAAAGAAACTTCAGCAATTAGCTTTAAAGTTAATGCTTTTCAAAAAGTATATAATTATTCTTCACATATAATTTACTTTTGGCTACTGTTTTGGACACCACATGTTTTAGTAAATTAATACATATTGAAAGCTTGTATGAAGAATTATAATTGCAACTTTAGTAAAATATTTTTTTCATTTGTGAGATGTACTTAAGTAGCTTTAGAGCACTCTTCCATGTTGGGTGTAAATGTCTTTCTCATCCACCCTCTTGGCCGGCTTAATTCATTAGGCTGTCTTACTGGGCTTATCAGTTCTTTCCAAGTTTTCAAAGATTCGTAATCATCTTAGTTTCCTGTGCAGTAATGTGAGAGCTCTTAAAAGTACTTCACAGGTGTTGTGTGTGACAGCAACAGCTCGGTATCCATGAAAGTATGCCAAGGAACAAGATAGTCGTTTTGCAAGTTGGTTTTAATTGGTTTAGGAAGGTGTATGTGTAAACTGAAATGATTAAAAAAAAAATGGGTGAGTAGAATTTGTGAAGAAACTCAGTCATAGGCTTATCGCACCTTAAATGGAGATGCCTGGCTCTCTGGGGTTGAGTGTCGTAAGAGCTCTTCAAAGGCGGTCTTTTCATACATCAGAAATAGAATGTCCTAGACTAGGAAGGACAAATGCTACATAAATTTACAACTTAAAAAAGAAATATACTTACTTACATATAAAGATAATAAACATGTTTTCTCATATCTTAAATACATATTCAGCCGTCAAACAACTTTTACATAACTCCTTTGCACCTTTCTGATAGTATATAATATAGTTGCAACAGGTGTTAATTACCACTTTATTTTATAGGGTTAGAAACGGAGGTTTAGAGGCCTGAGAAAATAACCCAAGGTGAATTAATGAGACAAGATCAAATTGAATGCCTGACTCAGAGCATGGCAGTGACTAGTGCTTAATGAATATTAGTTTTCTGCTTTCGTTTTACTGCTAAATACAGTGGGGAAGAAGAAGAATTTGACCCCTTATCTTGTGACTTCTAATCTGTTGTCCTTCCCTCTATATCTTTAATATCATCATCTCTGTTTTTAAAATCTCTGACCTTTATTGAGCTGTGAGAACCATTTGGTGCCAAGTCCAGTCAGATTCCCTCAGGTCCCTTCAGGATCTCGCCCCTGCTTATTTATGACTCTGACCTGATCTTCTCTCATCCTCCCACTGGTGGGTGTGTTTTAGTCCAGCCTGCTTCATTCCCACTCCAACTTCATGGCATCAGCACGGACTACCCCTTTATTTGGAACACCTTTATTCTAGACCTTCATGTTTACTCATTAAGTCTCAGATCCAAAGGCATCTCCTCAGTGAGAATGTTCCTATGGAACTGATGTCCTTCTCTCAACTTAGCCATTTGCCTAGTTTTAATTTTTTTGTAACATTAATGATGTTCTTAAATTCTGTTTGGTGTTTATGAATCTACTTATTTGCTGGCCATCCTCCTCTATCACAAAAATAAAAGAGCTCTGAGTAACTTTGGTGCCATTACTCAGTTGGCTAAAGCGCCTGTCTAGTAAAAAAGAGCTCTGAGTATAGAGGTCTTACTGTTCATTACTGAATCTGTAACACGAAGAATAGAGCACAGTGAGTGCTCACTAAACTTATGTGGAACTTAGGATACAGAGGCTGCTGAAAAATGTACACATGATCTAAGAAAGGGAAAATTGGTAGTACTGTGGCTGAGCACGGTGGCTCATTCCTGTAATCCTAGCCCTCTGGGAGGTTGAGGCAGGTGGATGGCTTGAGCTCAGGACTTCAAGACAAGCCTGAGCAAGAGCAAGATCTGTGTAGAAAAAATTTAGCCAGGTGTAGTAGCACGTACCTGTAGTCCTAGCTATTCAGGAGGCTGAGGCAAGAGGATTGGTTGAACCCAAGAGTGTGAGGTTGCTGCGACCTATGATGCCACAGCACTCTACAGAGGGGAACAAAGTGAGGCTCTGTCGGCAAAAAAATAACTGGGACAGAAATTTAAGAAGATTAAAGAATTTTCCTTTCTGAAAATGTTAAGAACAGAAGCAGAGAGCTTTTATTTTCGTTCTGATGTGATTTGAAGATAGGAGTCTTAAAATATTTTTATTATTGTAATCATCAACAACAACAAAACTTGGTGATTACTTTCTGAAGTTGTTCTCAAAGAGTAGCCCAAGGACCTCTGGCATTTCTTGAGATCCTTTCAGGGTGTCTCTTAGATCAAACCTAATTTTATAAAAATAAGAATACATTGCTTGAATTTTTCATTTTATTGATAGTTACACTACAAAAGCAGTGGTTGTCTGAACTGCTGGATGCTACTAGCATCTTTGCAGAAATCAAGGTACTGGTGTTAAACTGTACCCGTATCTGTAGTTTAAAAAGTACTAATTTCATATAAGAATGTCTTTGATGAAACAGTAAAAAATATTAATTTTATAAAATCTCAACTCTTGAATACCTATCTTTTTAGTCCATGTCACTAAATGAGCAACATGAGTATCCCTTCTGCTGATTACCTCCCTTGTTATATTGAAGAAAAGTGCTTGTGCAGATTTTAAGTTGTGAATTGATCTTGTTCTTTTCATAGAATACCATTTTTACTTGAAAAAATGACTGGCAGTTTTGGTTGTTGGGCTTACATATTTGGCAGATATTTTCATGAAAATGGAGTGAGCCCGCGATTGCAAGGAAAACAATGACAGGTCTTGCAGATGATAAAAATTCAGTTTTCTGGCTGAGCACGGTGGTTCATGCCTGTAACCCTAGCACTCTGGAAGCAGAGGTGGGTGGATTGCTTGAGCTCAGGAGTTCAAGACTAGCCAGAGGAAGAGTGAGACCTCGTCTCTAAAAATAGCTGAGTATTGTGGCAGTTGCCTCTACTCCCAGCTACTTGGGAGGCTGAGGCAAGAGGAGTGCTTGAGCCCAAGAGTTTGAGGTTGCTGTAAGGCCACGGCCCTCTACAAAGTGAGAGGGTGACAACGTGAGACACTCTCTCAAAGAAAAAAAAAATTCAGTTTTTCAAGTAAACATTTTAATTTTGGAAAATCTTTATCTGCTAAAGTGAGCTGGACTATTTCCCAATATTTAAAGATTTTTCAGATAAGGTTGATACTGATACTAATCAGTGTGGCTATTTTGTGTAATAAAGTATGTCAGCTCAGTAAACCTGTATTTTCCAAATAATGCATGCTGTGGCAAAATCACACACACTTGAAAGATTGATTCAAAGAGCAGGGTAGACCAGTGAATCTTAATGTACTGGAATATGCTTTCACATTGCAGCTAAACACTAAGAAATTGCTACTTGTCAAATTTTGGTAAAGTATCAAGGAAGTATACTCACAATTATCTGAAAAGACTATTAAAATCTTCTTCCTTTTCTGGTTATATATCTATGCAAGGCCTGATTTTCTTTCTACACTTCAATCAAAATAACACATAGAAACAAATAAATTGATTACAAAATGGGATGGGAGAATTTTGCTGTCTTCTATTAAGCCAGACATTAAGGAATCTTGTAAAAACATAAAGTAGTGCTCCATTATTCTTAGTTTTTTAATTTGGAAAAATAATTATTTCTCATAAATATGTTGCTTATGCTAGCATTGATGGGTTTATTATCAGCATTTTATTTTTATTTATTTATTTATTTTTTTGAGACAGAGTCTCACTTTGTCACCCTTGGTAGAGTGCTATGGCATCCGAGCTCATAGCAACCTTCAACTCTTGGGTTTAAACAATTCTTTTGCCTCAGCCTCCCAAGTAGCTGGGATATAGGCACCTGCCACTGCGCCCGGCTATTTTTTTTTTTTTTTTTTGGTTGCAGTTGTCATTGTTGTTGGGCAGGCCTGGGCTGGATTTGAACTCACCAGCTCCAATGTATGCGGCTGGTGCCCTTGGCTGCTGAGCTACAGGTGCCGAGCCTATTATCGTTATTTTAAAATGAGTTATCAATGAGTTATAAATATTTTTTTCATTTTTATTTGTAATACAGTAACTTTTTTTTTTTTTTTTTATGAGACGGAGCCTCAAGCTATCCCCCTGGGTAGAGTGCCATGGCATGTAATACAGTAACTATTAATAGACTTCATCAACATAAACAAAAAGCTCTTTGGGGCTTTCAATAATTTCTCTGAGTGTTCAGGTGTCCTGCAGCTTAAGCATTTGAGAGCTGCTGGTTTCCTCTATGTGTGGAATTGTCTTCAGAGTTTAAATTTTATGATCTCTTGCTTCACTTTCAGAAGTAAAAGCCACAGTCATTTCCATAGATTCTTTGCCTTTATGTTATTGCAAAGACATAGAAAATTTAACTGTTTAAAAGTTCCTTTGAAATTTCTGAAGGCATTAGAGATCCTCTGAGGATTTCTGAGTTATGTCATACTTTTATACTTTTCATGGATTCATATGACAAAGTCCTATGAGGGTTATAAAGTGATATTTCTTTTTATTTATTTATTTATTTTTTGCAGTTTTTTTGGCCAGAGCTGGCTTTGAACCCACCACCTCTGGCATATGGGCTGGCGCCCTACTCCTTTAAGCCACAGGCACCACCCAAAAGTGATATTTCTTTACATCTTAAATAAATAATGAAACTGTGTAGAATATGATACAGTTTGTTACTGGCATATTGAAAAAGATGGCAATCATTTTATGATTTGTTTTCCACAAAGCAAGCACAGTATGTCCTGGCAAATAGCAGGTGTTTAATAAATTATAATCGAAAGAAAGACTGACCTTGTGTGAGTTGTGAGCCCTGATGAGGCAAGTCAGATAAATAGTACTGCGGATTCCAGGGGGGATCTCTATTGAACAGATGACGGATTTTGTAAGATCTATAGCCCAGATACCACATTCTCCTATTGCCTCTTCGTGTTTTATTATTATGTATACTTTGTTATTTTATTTCCATCTTATTTTAGCTCTGTGTTTGTGTGTACTGCAAAATCGTACACCACAGAATTATAAACTAATGGGATTGCTTTATCATAGTGACTCTTAGAACTCACTATCTAACTATTAATTTTATAACTAATGCTTGGATTATGTTTTATATTTATAAACTCATGACTTAAGAATCAATTTGGAGACAGTTTTGGAAGATCCTTATGAAAATAAGAATATTATTTCAACTTGGACTATTTGTTTTTAAGTGCTTGCCATATGCTATGTGAATAGATTGCTTTAGATATAAGTGATATTGATATAATCTGATATCAAAGATCATTACCCAAGCATGAAACACAATTAAAAATTCATTGGATTTGTAATTGTTCAGCTTTAATCTTCTATTTCAATAAAGAAGACCAGTTCCTGGCTCAGAATACTGCATTGTTTTTTCTCTAGGAAAATAGATTTCAAAGACAGTGTTTATTGTTTACCTTTATTACTACTATTCTGCTGATCTGATTTGGAAAATGCCTAACTCAGAAGAGCAAACAGTAGTGAGTAATGTTGTTTCTGGTGAAAAGCTGAATGAGGATGGTTTTGGTGATTATTATGGATGTTACACCCCCTGACATACTGGCCCAAATATCTATTTATATTATGATTTGAAAGCCAATTAGATGAACATTTTAACATTAGAAAAAAATTATTTATTTATTTATTTTTTTGAGACAGAGTCTCACTATGTCACTCTTGGTAGAATGCCATGGTGTCACAGCTAATAGCAACCTCCAACTCTTGGGCTTAAGTGATTCTCTTGCCTCAGCCTCCCAAGTAACTGGGACTATAGGCGCTCGAGCACACCTCTCTAGAAAATGCCCAAGAATCTGGACTCCGTGGGGGACAGGCTTCCAGACCTTGGGGTGAGAGTGGAGGGGAGTGCTGGGAGTTCAGAATTGCAGGTAGAGAATATATACAGTTTATACAGTTTTATGTTCTTTGATAATTGGCACCCTAGTAGAGGAATGAGGTCCAGTTTTTTTAGAGGGTCTCTCCTGTGGGATAAAATGGGAGGATGTTTGAACTCTGCTCTCTTGTTTGTTGAAAGTATACTACAAGCCGTTCTCATGGGGGAGGGGACTCCTGGTCCACTTGGTGATGGATTTTGTACCTATTGTTTGTATCCTTGGATTCGCAGCTGGCCTCAGCAAGGTTGATGTGCATTCTTCAACCTTCTCTCTTGGGTCAGCTCCAAACCATCAGCTTATTTGCTAAACTTCTGTCTTTTAACTCTGCTTCTGTATGGGTGCTTCTGTGGAAATCTAACTCCAGTTGGCCATCTTGCCTCTGCCCTCTGAAACATCTTTTTAAATGAAGATTTTTTCTATGCAGCATATAAACAAAAATAGAGAAGATAAAGGAATGATTAGTTGGGTATTTATCACTTTTCTTTGATAATTGGCAGCCTTATTTAATCTTGTTTCATCTTTTTTGGCTAAAGTCTTTTTTTTTTTTTTGAGACACAGTCTTACTTTGTTGCCCTTGGTAGAATTCTGTGGCGTCATAATCACAGCAACCTCGAACTCTTTGGCTCAAGTGATTCTCTTGCCTCAGCCTCCCAAGTAGCTGGGACTGCAGGTGCCCACCACAATACCAGGCTAGTTTTAGAGATGGGGGTCTCACTCTTGCTCAGGCTGTTCTTAAACCTGTGAGCTCAGGCAATCCACCTGCCTCAGCCTCCTAGAGTGGTAGGATTACAGGCATGAACCGTCCTCCCCAGCCCTTGGCTAAAACATTTTTTAAAGCAAACCTCAGCCATTATGTTATTTCTCTGTAAATTCAGAATTATTAAAGGTGGATTTACACCCACCATCCTAGGTAACTTCTATGGACCCTTGACATTTGAAGGCTCTTTCTTAATTGAGACTTTACACAGTTTATTTTATTGAAGAAAGTATTAATTCATTAAATTCTTTATATAGCATGTGATATAGCATATATCTGCACATACTTTTATTGGCTATTGAAGTGTATTTTTTTTGCTTTGTAAACTACAAATGTTCGAGAAGCTATGCATTTTGATGAAGGTTTTACTAAGTGAAAGGGTAGTTAGATAACTTGTCCACATGTGATTTTTGCAAACAAAAAGTTTCTATAGGTCCTGGATGGTATGTGATAATGCTCACTAATTTGATAAAAATTTAAGTTTGTAAGGAACCGGCATATAGCTTCCTGAGTGTATCTTTAGATCTATTTAATCCATACCTTTTGCTGAAAAGGGAAGCATTGAATATTTAAATATATTGAAATTAATGGTTTATAAATTAAACTCATTCCAAATATTCATTCTGACTAAATTTGGGGTAGAGAAATAGAGCAAATCTATTCTCATTGTGACTGGAGATCATATGGGAATACATGAGAATTACTTTGCTTTTTAAGTATATTGTATTTGCATATATATTTCTTCATATACGGTAGTATTTTTATTAGCAGTATTTGTTATTGTTATACATATCTATATTTTATTTATTTACTTATTTTTGAGACAGAGTCTCACTATGTTGCTCTGGGTAGAGTGCCATGGCATAACAGTGCACAGCAACCTTAAACTCTTAGGCTTAAGTGATTCTCTTGCCTCAGAATCCAAGTAACTGGGACTACAGGTACCCACCACAAAGCCTGGCTATTTTTTGTTGCAGTTGTCATTGTTGTTTAGTAGGCCTGGGCTGGGTTTGAACCCGCTTGCCTCTGTATATGTGGAGGCATATGCCAAGCCCATATCTATATTTTAATGAGAAAAATAATTTTTAGCCCTTTATTACTATTATAGATACCATGTAAAGTACTTGTTTAATGTGCACCAAAATCCATCAGGCATGATGTTCCCCATTTTCAGAGGAGGCTGAGAATGTTTGGTAAGTGGCACAGTGAGGAAGCTCAGGACTGTTTGGCCTTAAGACCATATATTCTTTCCACCCGCGTTTGCTCACATGCCATTCTGCTGGCATAAAAATACAGATGCCTAAGTGGAAATTACATCAGATGCTGTATTCCTCTTCACTGCTTCCTCCTCTTCCGTCCAACCTCTTAAGGTTGGAGGGCCCCAATGCTATAATATGGTGTGGATAGGTTCCTAAAAATCATCACACTCTATCAAATCACCCAATGAGAAACACAGAACTTATGGGAAAAGGTGGGACTAGGAGAACGTTGTTCAGAAACCTGCTGACATTTAGAAAGATAGGGACGTAATTAAAAGTCTTTTATCCATTAAATGTTAATTACTTATGTACTGCACTAAACATGGCATGTTATGTGGAAAAAGATCCTATGTTGTTTACTTGCAGAAGTGGCACAGAAGGTTGCTGCTTGTGTGTTATTGTGAGTGATAGAATGAGGTTTATCTAAAGTCAGAGGAGAAGTTTTGACACTAGATGTGGGTAAAGTGTGGCTAGTAATACACATATTGAACTGAGGTAGCTGGAAGTTGTTTGAGGTGTGTGTATTCCTATGTGATTTGTTTATGGTGAGTACAAATTTCTGTGTTTTCCTTGTTTCTTGTGGATGAAATCATACTTATAATCAATGCAAAATTCAGGCTGTATTCATATTGTAGTATCAATGCGTTGAAACAATTCCATGATTTCAAAATAAGCATCATTAAGTGGAATTAAATGTACCTGGTCCTCTTCTTCCCTCCATCTGTCCTACTTATTTTCCTTGTTTTCTCAACAAGTCTTTAAATACAATTTTTATAATTATACATATTTAGCTACCATTTGTATATGGCCGTAAATACCATTTACATATTGATGATTCCAAATTTATGACGTCAATCCTGGCCTCTCTCTAAAATTCCAGACTCATTTCTCCAGTGGCAGCCTTGTGAGGGTGTTTAATAGACATTTCAAACTGGACTTATCTTAAACTCTTTGATCTTTACCCGAAACCTGTGACTTATTGGTAGAGGAGAAGCACCTCCCGCTCCCTTCAGAGGTGACTCTGCTTGGCACGTTGCTACCTGGTGGATGCAAGCTGCTGCTTCTCTCATGCCCTGTTCAGGGGTGTCTGTCTGCAAAGCAGGGGCTGTTCCTCTCGCATGGAGGAGAAGTTGCCTGCAGTATGAGGTGCATTCTCTCCTGGGCGTAGCTGATTCGGCAGGGTCTGGGAATAGTAGAGGCTAGAGACAAGGGTGTGGGGGCAGAGGCCTGTGAACAGACCCCAAGAGTCAACGCTGAGTACAAGGGGCATTTTCCAAAAGCCTTTCAGAGCCGGGAAGCCAGGGCGGGGCTCCTACACATACTGGACTCTTCTGTCACCAGCGTGCATTTAACAGCACAGTGGCAGGGAAAAGGGCTGCTCTACATTCAGACAACCAGCAGCAGAGGCCACTGCCAAACATTTCCCAAAGAAAGGGGGAGATTGATCCCAAGTAGAATTTTCCTCTCCAGAGGAGCCAGCAGTTCACTCCTATTGGAATGAGTACTTAGTTTAGCTAATGCATTTACCTTCCTAGTACCTATACCAGTGCCGTCCCCTGAAGGCTTAAAGAATGCCTGCCTTAAACACATGGAAACCTGTGTCACGTGGCCTCAAAGGGACTCATGTGAAGGAAGTGTCACAGAGGGCACACAGGCATCAGCGGCTCTGGCCTCACCATATACCACACCACCTAAATCAGCTGCCCTATTCCAGTAGGTGAATGGCCTGTTCAAAAAGACTCAGACAAAGAGCTGGATTGGGGATAACTTCCTGTAGGTTGGAATGTTGTCCTCTAAGATGCAGTGTGTGCATTTAATGGCTGATGACTAATTCTGTGCCCCCAGTAATGGGAGCATATAGGCTCAGGAAGAGAGGTAGAAGTGGAACCTACCCTGATCTCCATTCCTTTCACTAACTCATTCCCTAAATTTATTTCCTGCTTTAAGCACCAGTGGGTTAGACGTTCTGGTCCTGGCCTTGGAGGCAAGGAAAGAATGTGCCTACCAGGAGCCATGCTGAGGGTTCCCCTGAAATACTACCTGGTTATCTGAGCGCCTCATGCCCATGGACCAGAGGGCAAATGAAAGAGTTAGAATATTGCCCAGGTGTGCTTGATCCTATTTATCATGGGCACTGATGCTCAGTGAAACTTGCGGGATTTGCTGGAACATTTCTCAGTGATTCCATGCTCATTGATAAGGGATTTGACTGTTACCTGTTTGTAGACAGATGCCAGATATGTTCTCTACAGCCAAAATGGCTCTAGCTAATGCTGTTTGGAGATGTTTCTGATGCATGTGAAAAATAGAGAATGACATTGTATATCTTAAGATTTATGTTTGTGGCTCTGCGCCTGTGGCTCAATCGGCTAAGGCGCCAGCCATGTACACCTAAGGTGACGGGTTCGAATCCCCAGCCCGGGCCTGCCAAACAACAATGATGGCTGCAACCAAAAAAATGGCCAGGCGTTGTGGCGGGTGCCTGTGGTCCCAGCTACTTGGAAGGCGGAGGCAGGAGACTCGCTTGAGCCCAGGAGTTGGAGGTTGCTATAAGCTGAGATGCTATGGCACTCTACCCAGGGTGACAGCTTGAGGCTCCGTCACAAAAAAAAAAAAAAAAAAGATTTATGTTTGTATCTTTATTCAGTAGCAGGTTTTTCTCTGCACTATATATTTCTAATATGAAAATAAAATTTAGTTGAGAAATTTAGGATTTGGGAATATGAAGACCTTATTCAACTTATTCAAGTAGATAACCAACTTCTTCCTCATATTGTTTTTAAGCATTATCTTAAAGTGTTTAGATCAAAATATTTCCCACTTGAAAAAATACATATACATGCACACACACGTGTGTATATACATATATGTACTTGACAGAAATACCGAAAAGATACTAAACATGACATAAAATGCCCTTTTGATCTGACTGTTGTTCCCCACACTGGGCATTTCTCAAGGCTCTCAACTGGGCACTTTATACCACCCCTAAAGTGGTGTCACCATGTACCATATTGCTTCATATGTCTACGCCTTGAAAATTCTCTCTGATGTCATGTTTTGCCCTCTATCCTCACCCCTGCCCCTATTTGGTCTGTCTGTGATAACCCATCATAAAATTGCAAGTTTGTGTTTTGTTCTTCTTTAGACTTAGGCTTATCTAGAGAAAGTACTATGCATTTTTTAAAAAACCTTTTGTAGTCGTAGCATCCAACATGGTGTCTGGGACACAGAAGGCCTCAATGAATGAATTATATGCACAGTTAAGAGATTATAATTCTTTCTGCTTTATTAATCCCTATAAAAGAATGAGAGAAAACAAATGATTGTAAATACTTCTTAGTAATCAAAAATATATCTGTGGGTATGCAGAGGCCTCCTTGGTCCATTGCTCCAAAAGAGTGCTAGAAAGGCAGTTAAAATAAAAGTATTTCATGAAGCACTGTAACCGTATCTCTGATGTGGACCAGTGTGTACCTGTAGATAATTTCTGTCCAATTTCAGATCGCAGAGGAAGGATCGACCATTTCTTGTGTGGTGGAGAGAACCAGAGGAGCTCTGGATTACGTGCACGTTTTTTACACCATCTCGCAGATAGAATCTGACGGCATTAATTACCTTGTTGATGACTTTGCTAATGCCAGTGGGACTATCACATTTCTTCCTTGGCAGAGATCAGAGGTAAGCCCTGCCTTCCTTGTTTCTTTCAAAGTCTCCTGGAAGGCATTTTGTGGTGTGTTTATTCTCTAATTTCTTTACAGCTTCTTGCTATGTAAGCAACTTAAAATATTTAGGAGATTAGGTATATATTGTGGTATAAAATATTTTTGTATTTATTTATGCAAAAGAAAAATTAGGAATTTTGAATCCTGTGTTGCTGGTTTTACCTGTTTTTTAATCCACATATAATTATCATTAAAAATGATATATCACTGTAATCTTTCTATTATTTAGAAAGTAATAGTAATTTAATAGTAATTTTTCCATTATTACTGATTCAATGGGAAACAACACAATTCTTAATGGTACTGTTCCAGTCAGCTAGTGAGAAATTCTTATAATTTCATTTTATTTGCATTAAAGTTGGAGAAATGAGGTTATTTCGCTGCATTTCAAAATTACAAGCGACCTCCAGTTTCATCCAAAACTTTCTGTGAAACATAATCTCATGTATGAATAGATGCTCCAGAAATAAGTGATACTTCCCCAAGTGGAATTGGAATGGGGCTTCCTTCTGTATCAGGATATTTAAATATTGACCACGTTGGAATATTCATATCAGTATAATTTTTTGCATTAAAATATAAATAGCTTATAGGTCATCAGGGATGCATAGGAAATTAACTTAAGCTTTGCAAATAATACATAATTTTTGAGAACTCTTTGAGGGGCTTAGGAATTAACTGGATAAAAAAATAAAATTGAGGGATGATTTAAAATATTCCCAAGATTCAAAAAATACAAACTAAGGGAGAGTGATCAAATCTCAATAATTTGGGAGGAAAAGGAAATGAAGTATGAGAAAACTATACTTTACAACAAAAGTTCAGGTGAGTAGTCTGCAGACAGGTTTGTGATAAAAGTTTTTACTAATATCCGTAAATTGCAGAAAATTAGGACAACTAGGAAGTTTTCATAAAGCTAAACTTCATTTATAGGGCTGAATTTTATTCTGATGGTGTGATGGTTTTACTTCTTTCTTGGACATAAAGTGCTCTTTTTTTTAACTTCAATAATTATGATAGTATGTGATAATTTTGATGGTCCCGCTTGGCAAAACAGACTTGATACCCCAGATTTTCTCCTGGAAAATTTACCAACTATGAAATTAAACATGTAACTGGAAAGAATTATTTTATAAAGTAGATTTATATACATCTTGAAAGAAATAAGAGTCAAATTTGGTAAGTAAAATACTTTCTGGATTTTCAACATTTGACTACTCAAATGTTCTAGTCAAGAATTAAAGTATTTTCTTGCCTAATTTTAAAATTTATTTTTTCTTTTACTTAAAGAATTATGATGTGATAAGGGGAGCCAGTATCAGTTTTGCACTTCTCTGAGCACATCTGCCATGGCCTGTATTACTCCTTACCATATGATTCAAATGAATAGTAAAAACCAAATTTAGATTGTATCTCAGACTTAGTGAATCAAACCCTTTAGAAAAAATACATTCTAAAAATCAAGGTCCCTAGTGCTTTTAGGCACAATGATTATTGTTTTGGAGAGTATATTTCAGTTTAGAGTTTGTTTCCGACTGTTGTCACTCTCCTTTCCGGGGGAGTCAGGATGTCACTCTTCCCTCCTCTCTGTCACCCTCCAAGTTAAGTGAGTCATCAGGGTTTCTGTCTCCTGACAAATCTCAGATCCATCCACTTCTCCTCATCTCTCTTGTTACTGTATTAGTTCAGAATTAGTCACTTCCTAACTCATCTTCTGGTGTTCTTTCTTGCTCTGTCTACTCTGTTTACATTCTGCCATGGTACTTATTCTAAAACAGGATTCCTGTTTTGTCAGTTCCCCACTTCGGATTCTTCATTGTATCTCCACTCTCTAGGAAATGAGTCCAGATTTCATCATTGAAGTCTTCTCCTTCAATGTGATCTCTTCCTCCAGCCTTAGCCGTCTAATTGCAGTTCCCTGTATGCTCTATTGGTTTTTCATGTCCCTGTGCCTTTGCCAGTGCTGTGCCCTTTGCTTGGAATGTCTTTCCTATTATTATTATTATTGTTTTTGAATCAGAGTTTCACTTTGTCACCCTGGATAGAGTGCCATGGTGTTATAGCTCTTAGCAACCTCAAACTCCTGGGCTCAAATGATCCTCTTGCCTTAGCATCTGAAGTAGCTTGGACTATGGGAGCCCACCAAAATGCCTATCTATTTTTTTACAGACAGGTCTTGTTCTTGCTTAGGCTGGTCTCAAACTCCTGAGCTCAGGCAATCCACCACCCACCTTGGCCTCCCAGAGTGTTGGGATTATAGGTGTGAACCACTGTGCCCACCTCTTCTTCATTATTATTTATAACTATAGCTAATCCATTAGAACTTGCCTCAAATATGTTGCAAACTTTTACCAGGGAGAGTTAGTTGTTTCTTCATCACTTTCTTTTGCACAACTCTATTGCAGCATTTTTACATTGCGTTTAAAATGTTTTCTATAAGAAAAGAACACGTGATCCCGTTTCATTGTGGGCAAGAGACTTGAACAGAAGCTTCTCTGCAGAAGACAGGTGCGTGGCCTACAGACACATGAAAAAATACTCATCATCTCTAATCATCAGAGAAATGCAAATCAAAACCACTTAGAGATATCATCTAACTCCAACAAGATTAGCTCACATAACAAATCCCAAAACAAAATCCCAAAACTACAGATGTTGGCATGGATGTGGAGAGAAGGAAACACTTCTGCACTGCTGGTAGGAATGCAAGCTAATGCGTCTATTCTGGAAAGAAGTTTGGAGAACACTTAGGGAACTAAAAGTAGACCTGCTGTTCAATCCTGTAATTCCTCTACTAGGTATATATCCAGATGACCAAAAATCACTATACAACAAAGACATTTGCACAGGAATATTTATTGAAGCCCAATTCATAATTGCCAAATCATGGAACCAGCCCAAGTGCCCATTGACCCATGAATGGATTAATAAATTATGGCATATGTATACCATGGAGTATTATACAGCCATAAAAAGATGGAGATTTTACCTCTTTTATGTTTACATGGATGGAGTTAGATCATACTATTCTTAGTAAAGTATCTCAAGAATAGAATAAAAAATACCCAATGTACTCAATACTGTTAGGATATCAATATATAATCAACTACACTTTAATATGAAACATAAAACAATTATAGCCGAGAAAGAAGGAGAGAAGAGGAGGGTGAGGAGAGGGACAGGTGGAGGGAGGGTAATGTGTGGGACCTCACCTACTGTGCATATTGCAAGAGTACATGTCAAATATATTAATAGTAGAGTATAAATGTCTAAACTGTTTAAACACAACAATTTAATAAGTGAGGTGAATGTTGTATTAACTAGATTGATGTAAAGATTCCAAATTGTATATAAAATCAGCTTATTGTACCCCATAAATGCAGTAAGGTACAGAGTTATGATCTAATAAAAAATAAGAAAAAGTTTTCTATAAGTCTGTCTCTTATGGTAGACTGAGAGTTTCTTAGGGATTGTATGCCAAAACTTGTTTGTTCAATTAATAAGGAAAGGAGAAATTGTGGGTTTTTTTTAACTTTGACTTGAAATTTTGACTTCAGTTTTGTAGAGCATAGCTGAGTATTGCTACTTTCCTTCATAAGTGTCTTTGGACTAGTTGTGTATGCCAGACTTCTAAGGTCCCTGTGAATTTACTTTCTAATACTGATACTGAATATGTGAGGCTTTCTTAGGCAGGCGCTAGGTATGTGTACATTGCCTTTTCCTACTACTCTGTCACATCTCAGAGTATATGCAGTTTTTTAATTGTAAATCTCTATCTTGAGGTTGGTAATACCATGGTCTTTGGTACAAAGACCACTGATACTATATTGATATGTCAATATGTAGTACATGGTATGATATTAATGGGTGGGCAGGATTCTTTCAGACGCATAATGTCACTGCTCAGCATGTACTTTGGTCTGTTTGGATTGTTCTGAGAAAACACCTTCGCTTGGATAATTTATAAACAACATAAAGTTATTGCTCGCAGTTCTGGATGCTGGGCAGTTCAAGGCACCTGTAGATTCTATGTCTGTTGGGGGCTCACTTTGCTTTGTAGCTATGGTATCTTCTGAATGTGTCCTTACAGGGTGGCAGGGGCAAACCGGCTCCTCAGCACTAATCCCATTCATGATGGCTTGGCCCTCATGCCCTAATCATCTCCCCCAAACCTCTTTTTTTTTTTTAAACTTCAGAATATTAGGGGGTACACGTTTTGTTTACATACTTTGTTTTGTATAAGTTAACTCAAAGTTATACGTGTAAATGTGCTCTTCACCCAGTTCCTGTGCACTGTACCCAATAGCTGAGAATTAACCCGTCCCCATCCCTCCTCCCCCAGCTTGATTTCCTTGAAATTTACTTCCTTGCACTTAAGTGGTGATTGATTAGTTCCAATTTGGTACTGAGTGCCTGTGTTTGTTTCTCCATTCTTTTTTTTTTTTTTTTTTTTTTTTGAGACGGAGCCTCAAGCTATCCCCCTGGGTAGAGTGCCATGGCATCACAGCTCATAGCAACCTCCAACTCCTGGGCTTAAGCGAGTCTCCTGCCTCTGCCTCCCAAGTAGCTGGGACCACA
>CAUYQV010093903.1:0-17450 GCA_963574575.1 Galagoides demidoff | reverse complement strand
CGCCACCTCTGGCATATGGGGCTGGCGCCCTTCTCCTTTGAGCCACAGGCACCAACTAGGCTTAAGTGATTCTCTTGCCTCAGCCTCCCAAGTAGATGGAACTACAGGTGCCTGCCACAACTCCTGGCTATTTTTTGGTTGTCGTTGTCATTTGGCAGGCCTGAGCTGGATTCAAACCCATCAGCTCCAGTGTATGTGGCTGGCACCCTAGCCACTGACCTACAGGTGCTGAGCCCAGACTACTTTTTTTTTTTTTTGAGACTGGGTAGAGTGTCCTGGCATCATAGCTCACAGCAACCTCCAACTCCTGGGCTCAAACAATTCTGCCTCCACCTCCCAGCCTCCACCTCCCAAGTAGCTGAAACTACAGGCGCCCGCCACAATGTCTGGCTATTTTTTGGTTGCAGCTGGCACTGCTGTTTGGCGGGCCCGCGCTGGATTTGAACCTGCCAGCTCAGGAGTATGTGGCTGACGCCTTAGCAGCTTGAGCCATCGGCACTGAGCCCAGAGTACTTTTTTTGATTAATCAAACAACAAAAAAATCTAGTTGAAATCAAAACAGGTTTTTCCAGATGAGTTAGGTCATTCTGTTTACTTAATGATTAACAAAGGACTTTGTTAAATTTCTACTAAGAAATCACATATAATGCCCATTGAATGAAAAATAAAATTAATTTTACTAAGTATTTGTCTACTTTGGAAGATTAATTTTATGGGGAGAGATTTGGAGTCTTTTGTTTTTAATACTCATTTCTCTGAAATATCAGTGAAATGTTCATGAACATACCCAAACATTCTCTCTTTCCCCCTCAATACAATTGTCAGTAATCTGGCAGAAGCAGAGCTTAATCTTTGCCAAACAAAATTCCAGTATTTAATGAGAAAATACATTTTTCATGCCTTAGCCAAAAATGCAAAGCCCTTTATATAAGCTAATGGAATTAAAAAGCAATCCCTAGTACCTAGTAACAGAATAAAGCTGAAGAGACACAATGCATGGAGTTAAAGAAAAATAACTCTCAAAAGTTTACTAAACAGACGTCTATAATTTTGTATGTACAATACATTTTTGAAACAAGAATTAGATTTTCTTCTTTTGTCATGATATATACTATTTATTATGGATCCATGAATAGTTCAAACATATGAAAAAATATGGAATGCTTCACGAATTTGCGTGTCATCCTTACGCGGGGGCCATGCGAATCTTCTCTGTATCGTTCCAATTTTAGTATATGTGCTACCGAAGCGAGGACTAGATTTTCTTTTTTTTAATTTTTATTTTTTGAGGCAGAGTCTCACTCTGTTATCCTGGGTAGAATGTCATAGAGTCATAGCTCACAGCAACCTCAAACTCCTGGGCTCAAGAGATCCTCTTGCCTCAGCCTCCTGAGTAGCTGGGACCACAGGCATGTAGTACCATGCCTGGTTAGTTTTTCTTTTTTACCATTTATTTATTTATTTATAGACAGAATGTCACTCTGTTGCCCTGGGTGAGTGCCATGGCATCATTATAACTCACAGCAACCTCAAACTCCTGGGCTGAAGCAATCCTCCTGTCTCAGCTGCTGGAGTAACTGGGACTTATAGGCACCTGCCACCACAGGCTAATTTTGCTATTTTTAGTAGAGACAGGATCTCAGTCTTGTTCAGGTTGGTCTGGAACTCCCTGAACTCAAGCCATACACCTGCCTAGGCTTCACAGAGTGCTAGGATTACAGGTCTGAGTCAACAGGCCTGCCCTAGACTTTCTAATTGAAATAAGAATTAGATTTTTCAGCAAGATCAGTGTTTAAATACATTATATCACAAATAATTATATCTTACTATTTCTTTGCAAATTTAAAATCTTCTGGGAAATTATCAGAAGAAAATAACAAAGTTTGATTGTTCTTGGTATCTTATTTCTTACTCCCTATTTTTGGGGGTTTCTCTGGGTGGGGGCATGGGGGTCTCACTATGTTGCCCAGGCTACAGTGCAGTGGCTATTGACAAGCACCATCATAGCATATAACAGCCTAAAACTCCTGGAAAAATGTTCCTGGCACTTCTATGTTGGTTTTTTTTTTTTTTTGAGACAGTCTTACTATGTTGCCCTTGGTAGAGTGCTGTGATATCATAGCTCACAGCAACCTCAAACTCCTGGGCTTAAGCGATTCTCTTGCCTCAGATGCCCAGTAGCTGGGACTACAGGTGCCTGCCACAACGCCTGGCTATTTTTTGGTTGTTGCTGAAGTTGGCCCTGGCCGGGTTCAAACCTGCCAGCCTCAGTATATGTGGCTGGCGCTGTAACCACTGTGCTATGGGTGCTGAGCCTGTAGTTGTCATTGTTGTTTGGCAGGCCCAGGCTGGGTTTGAACCCGCCAGCTCCAGTGTATGTGGCTTGTGCCCTAGCCACTGAACTACAGGCGCCGAGCCTGCAGTTGTCATTGTTTAGCTGGCCCTGCCAGCCTTGGTGCATGTGGCCAGCGCTATAACCACTTATCTTGTTTTTACCCAGTATTCTTCCATTATTTGTTCATAAGCCTAAAGTTTTTTGTTTGTTTGTTTATTTGTTTGTTTTGTGATAGAATATCAAATTTGTCACCCTTGGTAGAGTACCCTGGCATCATAGCTCACAGTAACCTCAAATTCTTGGGCTCAAGCAATCCTCTTGCCCAGTTTTTCTATTTTTAGTAGAGATGGGGGGGTCTTAATTTTTTGCTCAGGCTGGTCTCGAACTTGTGAGCTCCAGCAATCCATTGGCCTCTGCCTCCCAGAGTGCTAAGATTACAGGCTGAGCCACTGAGCCTGGCCTTTTTCTTTTTCTTTCTTTATTTATTTTGAGATAGAGTCTCACTTTGTCACCCTTGGTAGAATGCCATGGTGCCACAGCAACCTCAAACTCTTGGTCTCAAGTGATTCTCTTGCCTTAGCCTCCCAAGTAGCTGTGACTACAGGTGCCCACCACAATGCCGGGCTATTTTTAGAGAGGGGGGGTCTCACTCTTGCTCATGCTGGAATCAAACTGGTTAGCTCAGAAAAATCACCCACCTCGGCTTCCCAGATTGCTAGGATTACAGGCGTGAGCCATCAGAGCCGGCCTGTGCAAGAATTTGTTATAAGCAAATGAGTGGTTTGAGGGAGAAGAAAACTAAGCCCACTGACTGTTACCTCACCTCATCTATTTCAATATTTTTATTTTGGTCACAGTAAACACCAATATAAGACCTATGAGTGTGGATTTATACAACTCTGGAGATCTTTAGAAGCCTAAGATCTTAACTTGACTGTTTTGTTTGGTTCTTTTGTGCCACGATAACTTTACAAAATTTCAGGACCCCCCAAAAAAATTCAGAACTGCTAATTATTATGAATTGGAGAGGCTGACCCCTTTCAGCTCTGAAATTCTATCATTCCAAATTCACAGCTCACATTTCACTGAATCTATGGTTCTTTCTAGAAGTGTAGGTCTGTCCTGTACAATCTCAAGTGGTTGCTATGGCACTAGCACTCAAGAAGTGAGCTTTCAAATACTTCTTAACTCTTTCATTGCTTGATTGGAAGGTAGTTTACTAGCAATGAACAAAGTAGGGCTATTCTCAACTCAGAAAGGAAAGGGTTGAAGAAAGTATCTCCATTAAATTTTAACGTGTATGTGCATGAAAGTTGTTGTTTTTTTTTTTTTTTTGAAAAGTAGAATGGGAAGGGACTTAGAAGCTGTTGCATTTTAAGCCTGCATGTTTTGGTAGCATGAGAAAACGGGTCATCAATGAGTTAGTTATAGGGAAAAGTAAGAAAGGTGAGGATTATACTCACCTGTAGAGAACTAGATCAATTTGATTGACAGGTTTCAGCCCTTTAGTTTTTTCTGGATTCAGATCCCATATTATATTCCAGTGGTTGTCAAACTGGACTAAAGAACTCTCATCTATAAACCTAGAGCAGAGGTTCCCAAACTTTTTGGAATCAGGGATTTATTTCATGTAAGACAATTTTTCCACAGATAGGATGGGGGTTTTGATATGAGTCTGCAAAGGATTTATTATGGTCTTATGGTCTCTGGGTAGTCAAACTTCTCTGCTAATCTGTACTTGCAGCCACTCTACCTCAGATCATCAGGCATTAGATTCTCATAAGGAGTGCACAACCTAGATCCCTCATGCGTGCAGTTTACACTAGGGTTGGTACTACAATGAGAATCTAATGCCACCTCTGATCTGACGGACAGGAGGCAGTGCTCAGGAGGTAATGCCAGTGAAGGGGAGGGGTTGTAAATAAAGATGAAGCTTTGCTCCCTCAATCCCTTCACCCCGTGATCACCTGCTGTGTGCACAGCCCTGTTCTTAATAGGCTTAGACCCCTACTGGTCCATAGCCTGGGGGGGTGGGGAACACAGACCCACAGGGCTTATTAAAATAGATTGCTGGGCTGCGACCTCAGAGTTTCTGATTCAATAGGTTTGATGTAGGGCCCAAGAATTTGAATTTCTAGCATGTTCCCAGGTGACATAGATTCCACTTTGAGAACCACCAGGTATCCGTATCCCATGCAGTTATTTTACTAACATATTTTCAAAACCATGTGCCATAGTAAAGTCTACTGACTTTTATTTATTTATTTATTTTGAGACAGAGTCTCACTTTGTCACCATCAGTAGAGTACTGTATCATCATAGCTCACAGCAACCTCAAACTCTTGGGCTCAAGTGATTCTCTTGTCTCAGCTTCTTGAGTAGCTGGGACGACATGCACCCGCCACAACACCCAGCTATTTTTAGAGATGTGGGTCCCACTCTGGTTCAGGCAGGTCTCAAACATAATAGCTCAAGCAATCCACCCACCTCAGCTTCCCAGAGTGGTAGGATTACAGGCATAAGCCAATACGCCCTGCCAGGGATTTCGTTTAATCTTCAAATTAAGAAAATACAGGAGGCAGTCCCCGTAGCTCAGTGGGTAGGGCGCCGGCCACATACATGAAGGCTAGAGGTTTCGAACCCAGCTTGGGCCTGCTAAAACAATGACAATTGCAACAACAACAACAAAATAGCTGGACATTGTGGCAGGTGCCTGTAGTCCCAGCTACTTGGGAGGCTGAGGCAAGAGAATTGCTTACACCCAAGAGTTTCAGGTTGCTGTGAACTGTGACGCCACTGCACTCTACCAAGGGTGACAGCTTGAGACTGTCTCACACACACACACACAAATACATACACACATATATATATATGTAATATGGTTGATTTTAATCTTTTTTTTTTTTTGAGGCACAGTCTCACTGTGTCATCATAGGTAGAGTGCTGTGTGGTCATAGCTCACAGCAACCTCAAACTCTTTGGTGCAAGCGATTCTTTTGCCTCAGCCTCCCTAGTAGTTGAGACTACAGGCGCCTGTCACAACACCTGGCTTTTTCTTTTTTCTTTAGCAGGCCCGGGCCAGGTTTGAAACCACCAACCCTGGTGCATGTGGCTGACGCCCTAACAATTGAGCATGGGGGCCTGGCCAGTTTTTAATTTTTTTAAATTCCTATTAAAATTTAGCAAGATGGGCTGGGCGTGGTGGCTAACGCCTATAATCCAGTACTCTGGGAGGCAGAGGCGGGAGGATTGCCTAAGTTTGTGGGGTTGGGACCAGCCTGAGCTAGATTGAGACCCCATTTCTAAAAATAGCCCAGTGTTGTGGCGGGCGCCTATAGTCCCAGCTACTGAGGAGGCTGAGGCAAAAGAATCACTTGAGTCCAAGAGTCTGAGGTTTCTGTGACCTATGAGGCCACAGCACTCTACCAGGGGCAAGAAAGTGAGACTCTGTCTCAAAAAAAAAAAAATTAGCAAGAGTGGAAGGTGAATTAAATAGTCACAGAGGGCAAGGCACGGTGGCTCACACCTGTAATGCTAGCACTCTGGGAGGCTGAGGCCGGTGAATTGCCGGAGCTTAGAGAGGAGCTGGAGACCAGCCTGAGCAAGAGCAAGATCCCACCTCTACTAAAAATAGAAAAAAACGAGCCAGGCATTGTGGTGAGCACCTATAGTCCCAGCTAACCAGGAGGCTGAGGAAGGAGGATTGTTTGAGGGCAGGAGTTGTGGTCTATGACTACATCCATGAAGAGGCGCTGCACTTCAGCCTGGGCAACACAGCCAGACCCTGTCTCTTTTTTTTTTTTTTTTGAGACAGAGCCTCAAGCTGTCCCCCTGGGTAGAGTGCCGTGGCATCACAACTCACAGCAACCTCTAACTCCTGAGCTCAAGTGAGTCTCCTGCCTCCGCCTCCCAAGTAGCTGGGACCACAGGCACCTGCTACAATGCCTGGGTATTTTTTTTTTGGTTGCAGCCATCATTGTTGTTTGGCAGGATTTGAACCTGCCGCCTTAGGTGTACGTGGCTGGCATCTTAGCCACTTGAGGCACAGGCGCTGAGCCCAGACCCTGTCTCTTAAAATAATTCACATATCAGGCTGGGCGCAGTGTCTCATGTTTGTAATCCTTGCACTCTGAGAGGCTGAAGCAGGACGACTGCTTGAGCTCAGGAGTTCCAGACCAGCCTAAGCAAGAGCAAGACCCCATCTCTACTAAAAATAGACAAAAATTAGCTGGACATTGCAGGTGGGTGCCCACAGCCCCACCTACTTGGTACCTTTTTTTTTTTTGCAGTTTTTGGCCGGGGCTGGGTTTGAACCCACCACCTCTGGTATATGGGGCTGGCACCCTACTCCTTTCAGCCACAGGCGTTGCCCAGTCCCACCTACTTGGGGGGAAACTCCTTGATGCTGGGAGTTTGAGGTTGCTGTGAGCTGGGGCCAGAATGAGACTCTCTCCCTCTCAAAAAAATAAAAATTCATACATCAGGTCAGATGTGGTGGCTCATTATCTATAATCTTACCGTTCTGGGAGGCTGAGGTGGGAGGATGACTTGAGGTTAGGAGTTTGAGACCAGTCTGAGCAAGAGTGAGATCTCTGTCTCTACAAAAATTAGCCAGGCATCGTGGCACATTCCTGTATTCCCAGTTACTCTGTAGGCAGAGGCAGGAGGAGTGATTGAACCCAGGAGTTTGCGGTTACAGTGACTTATGATGATACCATTGCACTCTAGCCAGGGCAACAGAGCAAGACTCTGTCTCAAAAAATATGTAAATAAATATTCACACAAATGTGTACCTTTTTTTCTTATCTGTCAGAAATATAGAGTGAAGCAATTACTGGAAAAATTACATAATGTTTAAGACTTAGAGTATATGGGGGTGGGGTAGAGGGAATCATAGATTAACCAAGACTGGCAAAATGTTGATAATTGTTATAAATGGATGAGTACCATAGAGTTCATTATACTTTCCTTTGTAATTTTTTTTTAAGAGATAGTCTCACTTTATTGCCCTCGGTAGAGTGCTATGATATCACAGTTCACAGCAACCTCCAGCTGTTGGGCTTAGGTGATTCTCTTGCTTCAACCTCCTGAGTAGCTGGGACTATAGGTGTCCTGCCACAATGCTTATTTATTTTGTTGCAGTTTGACTGGGGCCAGGTTTGAATCCGCCACCCTCGGTATATGGGGCTGGCGCCCTACTCACCGAGCCTTAGGTCCCACCCCCTTTCTAATTTTATATAAATTTGAAAGTTTCTGTAATAGATTTAAAAATTCACAACTTTATCAATATTAATTGGAAGTGTAGATGATGTGCAAGAAAAAAAATAGGGACTACATTTAAGGTAAGGTTCTTTTTTTTTTTTTTGAGACAGCCTCATTTTGCCACCCTCAGTAGAGTGCCGTCGTGGTGTCATAGCTCACAACTTCAAATTCTTGGGCTCAAGCGATTCTCTTGCCTCAGCCTCTCAAGTAGCTGGGACTACAGGTGCCCACCACAATGCGGCTATTTTTAGAGACGAAGTCTCATTCTGGCTCAGGCTGGTCTTGAACCTGTGAGCTCAGGAAATCCACCTGCCTCAGCTTCCCAAGTGCTGGGATTACAGGTGTGAGCCACCACACCCGGCCCTAAGGCAAGGTTCTTATGGTTTAAGTAAGAGCAGATAACTAGTTTCTACCTACACTAGGCCTGAAATGTAACTCTTTTTTTTTTTTTTTGGCTGGGGCTGGGGCTGGGTTTGAACCTACCACCTCTGGTATATGGGGCCGGCGCGGAGCCACCCCTGAAATGCAACTCTTAATTTAGGAGCCGCCTATGGCAGGGAATAGCCACTTGAAATACCTACTGCTAAATTTCTACCAAAGGATTCTTTATTGCCTTGATCTTTATCCCACCAGATTGCTTGCAGTTTCTGAAACTCTCTGGGCAGCTCCATCTACAAATTTACAAAAATTCTTCGCTGCCTTTTTCAAAGGGACAATGGCTTTTTAGGTTCATTGCTACTTGCTTTGCTCTAGTGACTGTAACATTTCTTGGGACAACTAGGCAAGACCCCCCTTTGTGGGGAAAGGGTTGTTTCCTACGTTGTTCATATTTTAAAACATTTTAAAATAAACTTTTTATGTGGTTACAGAATCCCATAATTTTTTTTCCAAGACAGTCTCACTTGGTTGCCCTTGGTAGAGTGCTGTGGCGTCATAGCTCACAGCAATCTCAAACTCTTGGGATCAAGCAATTCTCTTGCCTCAGCCTCCCAAGTAGCTGGGACTACAGGCACCCCACAACGCCCAGCTATTTTTAGAGATGGGGTCTCACTCTTGCTCAGGCTGGTCTGGAATCCATGAGCTCAGGCAAACCACCCACTTCGGCCTTCCAGAGTGCTAGGATTATAGGTGTGAGCCACAGAGCCCAGCTGAATCCCAGTTTTTAGGTTTTTTTTTTTTTCGAGACAGAGTCTTACTATGTTGCCCTGGGTAGAGTGCGGTTGTGTCACAGCTCACAGCAACCTCAAACTCTTGGGCTTAAGTGATTTTCTTGCCTCAAGCTCCCAAGCAGCTGGGACTACCAGTGCCTACCACAATGCCTGGCTAAATTTTTAGTATTTTTAAGAAGGCAATTTTATTTTTTTTGAGAAAGTGGAACAAACAGAAAGTAATGAAATGTAATTTTAAAGAATAGTACTTTATTGAATAAGTTTTATTCACAGAAAAATAAGCTTTAATCTACAATGAATGATCAGATAGCAGAAAGCAATTTTCTTAGTTTCCATACTGATGGAAAAGTTCCTACTAAATGAAAAAAAGCCATAAAATTATATTCACAAATATAGTACTCTGTCTCGAAACATGTCACGATTAATTCACAATACTAGTACAATGACATAATATTCTGTCAGATTAATGTATAATAGTAATGAAAAAAATGCAAAATCTAACAGACATTACATTAAAGCCTGTTACATCAAATAAAAAACGCAAATTTGGTACTAAATGGTAAAAGATATAGTAATTTAAAATGCTACATTAATGATACATAATAGTAAATGCCAAAAATCTATATGCATATCTTCAAACTCTAGACTTCAAAATACAATCTTACCACCCAAACATTAATGTCATATTGTCCAATTTGAAGATAACAGTTTCCCCTTAGTATCTGTGTGGGGCTGTGTCTAGGACTCCCTAGCCATATACTAAACTCTTGAGATTTTTAGAGATGGGGTCTCACTCTTGCTCAGGCTGGTCTTGAACCCATGAGCTCAAGCAATCCACCCGCCTCAGCCTCCCAGAGTGTTAAGGATCACAGGCGTGAGCCACCACGCCAGGCCTTCCTTTACATTTTAAATCATGCTTAGTTTATTTATAATACCTAATAACAATCTAAATGCTATGTAGACAGTTATATTGTTACTTTCTAATTTTTATTATTCTTTATTGTTGTATCTTTTAAAATTATTTTTTCCCCAAACATTTTCAATCCTTGGCTGGTTGGATCCTCAGATGCAAAACTTGAAGAGCTGGCTGTATATGTATTTAAGATTGTCCTATTATATTAGTTATAAAGTGTCATTTAATATGTAGTGACAGTTATGGGATAGTGGAAAGAATAGTTGAAAATAAACGTGAGATATCTTCTAGGAGAGGTAGCTTGGCAAAGTTTTTCACCTTCAGACTATGTCCTAGTCAAGGCTCTGCCACTAATCAGATATATCTTTGAACCAATTACCTCACTTTGAGTCACAGTTGCCTGAACTGTAAAATGAGGGGATGAATTAGATACTCTCTAAGGTCATTTCCAACTCTGACATTCTAGAATTCTATTATGAGGAGAAAGAAACACTGTGTTAAGTATACTGAAAGTGATTATTACAGAGTAATTGAAACTGATAATTAAGAGGGGGATAAGCCAATTGTTTCTATTAGGAAAGTTCAAATTTGAAAATAATTCTTTCAGATTTTTTTCAAATAAGTATTTTTGAGGGTTTGACCCATTTATTAATTGTAATTTATATCTTAACTATGAGAAACACTAAGATGAGTAAGAGTCACTGAAAGAGTTATCGCGTGAAAATTTTTCTAAATTTTATTTTATTTTTCACTTTGTCGCCCTCAGTAGAGTGATGTCACAGCAACCTCCAGTGTTTGGGCTTAGGCGATTCTCTTGCCTCAGCCTCCTGAGTAGCAGTGACTACAGGCACCCGCCAGAACACCCTGCTATTTTTTTTGTTGCAGTTTGGCCGGGGCCGGGTTTGAACCCACCACCCTTGGTATATGGGGCCAACACCGTAGTCACTGAGCCACAGGTACCGCCTGAATTTTTCTAAATTTTAGCTCAAATTTCCAGGTCAAGGCAAACCCATGGAGGGGTCAGAAGGTGTCAAAATGGAAATTAACATTTATAGCAGGAGCTTTAAATACATGATCTCCTGAACTCTCATAACCTTGTAAGATAGATATTTTCTTCTTACAGATGAAGAAGTTGCTACTTAAAAAAAAAAGGATTTGGCAACATCAAATGTTCCTTCTTATTTTCTTATTTCTCTAATAGCAATGAAATGAAACCTATCCCATTTCTTCTACCCTTTTCACACTTTCCTCATTCAACACCTGGGAAATAAGGAAATAAAACAATGATTTGGATTAAGGGTACAACATATGCAACTAATGCTGAGGTGGTAGTCTTCATACAGAGTTCAAAATACAAATTTTATCCACTAAAATGAAAACAGAAAAAAAAAACACCAAAATTTAAGTAACATAAGAACAAAAACAACATACAATAAAACGTAGGGCCAAATCACATTATACATGTATATACTCACTACACCCACTCTCAGCCCCCAACCAACGGGAGAGGGAAGAAACCAATTCTAGCAGGAAAGGAAAAATACAGAGCCATTAATTAATAAACTGGAATTTACTTTATAAATGCTAAACTCATTTCTCAAAAGGTAAGACAAGGCTTTTGATCAGTACCCTAAATTATTACAAATAACGATAACTATTACAAAGCAATTTGAAGGTTTGCATGACTAAAGTACAGTGAAATAGGTGGTCACTTGAAATCTTACAGTGAGCTTTATACAGAAAAGGAATGTCTACATGTACATACTGAGAACTATTGGGGAGGGGGAACTCATTTGAATCTGGGTGTAATTTTTCACCTTGTAAATGATCGATTTTTACATGATTAGATGAAAAGGATTCAGTGTTTTTTATAGTGCAAGCATAGTCTAACACTGGTAAGTCCTCAAAAATTTGATTAGAAGTTGGAGAGTTGAGCGATTTAAAAAACCCAAAGCAGCAGCATTTCTAAACAATTCTTAAAATAAACTTGTTAGCCACATCAGCTTCATGTATTAAATTTCACAACTCGCGGAGGGAGAAAAAAAGTCTTGCTTAACTCGAAACACACAAACCTTAAAGGAAGAATTTTAATGAACTAAGGTTCCCAGAACAGGAAAAGCCTTATGTTAAAATAATTCAGTCCTTGACTCCCTGAACAACTAGAGTGAACTACCTAAGTGAAGTGTCCTGGAAAACATATCTTAAAAGTTTTTTTTTTTAATCTTATTTAACACTTCTCTTTCCTTATAGGATGCTTTTAAATTTAAAGATTTAGATCAAGACTGGGCACAGTGGCTCACGCTTGTCATGCTAGCACTCTGGGAGGCCAAGGTGGGTGGATTGCCTAAGTTCACAGGTTCGAGACCAGCCTGAGCAACAGCAAGACCCCATCTCTAAAAATAGGTGGGCATCGTGGTGAGTGCCTGTAGTACCATCTGCTTGGGAGGCTGAGGCAAGAGAATCGCTTCAAACAAAAGTTTGAAGTTACTGTGAGCTATGACGCCATCGCACTCTACCAGGGTGACGTAGTGAGAGTCTGTCTCAAACAAACAAACAAAAGATTTAGATCATACAAATCAAACTTAATGACTGCATAACCAAACCTAAGTGGAAGATGGTGCAAAAGTCTGAGGATTTACATAATAAAACAGCAACAGGGCAGTCATCACTTAATTTTTAAAATTCTCATTTAAATTTGCAATGCTTTAATTTAATTTCGCAATTAATATCACTTAAAGTAGTAATCAACAGAAGTTAAGAGAAGATAACAATGCTCTTTCTCTTAGAAAATACAACCAAAAAATGGTTTCACTGCCAAACTTTTCTCTGCAGATGCCTCACTCACCTCTACAATAGATAGATCTGTTAAGAGAATCTTGCAGACCCTGGGTGTTCTATAAATCATTTTCAAACTTACATTTTGTACCCATATTGACTCTTAGTCAAATGTTTTTAAAAGTATTTAAACTATTCTTTTCTTGCCAATATTTTATGATTTTCAAGAGGTTTTAAGGGTTTTGAGAGAACACTTCAGAAATATCTACTACTATGACTAGTCAAGAAAACAAGTTTAGGTAGAGGAAAGACTTAACATTTTGTCCTATATACATCTTAATCATCCTAACAGTTAAAACGCACATGAAACTTTAAGACACAAGATGATATGAGAATCTCAACATGGAAAGCTGTCACTATAACTACAAGCAGTGTACAAACATGCTTCTACTTTTACCTACATAAGCTGACAGATGTTTAAAATACTGGGTTAACAAAGATCTTTTAGTAAAGTGACTTAGGCAGGCTTAAACTAGCAAGGATTAAGGATGAATCCTTACTAATTAATTGGAAGATCTGAGACATATTTTATATTTCATTTTACAAAATCAGAAATATTTATTTTGAAACAAGATAAGAAGACATGGTCTACCTGTCAGAAAACTACTACTCAGAAATATTTCTCATCCTCAAAGCAGGAAAAACATAAAAACATTTAAATTTCACATTGGCACCAAAAAGGTTAACTGCCCTGCCTTCTTGGATTAGAAAAACTAAAGCTGAGCAATAAGTAGTTTTGCAGGCATTTGAACATGCCTAAGCCTTTAAATCAGTAAAATACTTTCTAAATATTCTGATTACAAAAGTAATACATACTTATAAACAATCGAAACAGAAGAAAATACAAAAAAAAAAAAAAGAAAGTGAAAGGCCCCTGCAAACTCCTTCTAGGACCCATCCCCCACCCCCCACAAGAGAAACCACATTTAACAGTTTGGTGTAAATCTTTCCAAATCTTCTGTTTTATACATATATGAAACATACACACCTTGATTTGGCTCATACTATATAGTGTTTTGCCACTTACACTTTATATATCTTTGATATCATTCCATGTCAATACATGTTGGCTAGATGGTATTCTATCATTAAACACCCTTTCAAAAATGGCAAAATTACTTTTAAAAATCATTCATACAAGTATACGTTTATAATTTTAAAAGAAAATGGACACGTTGCTTCTCGGCCTTTTGGCTAAGATCAAGTGTAAAAGAAAATGGACAGAATCCTAAAACACAAAGACAAACATCTAAAAATAATCCCCATATCTTTCTACCAGCGTGGAATAGTTCATTCCTTTTCACACATAACAAATTATGTGACTGGGGAGATTAACTCTCATCTCCACATTTATACAGAATGCTCCATTTGTTAAGCCTATCTGATAAGAGTAGAAAATTCAGATGATTAACTTACACTGAGCAACTAAGTCAGTATACTACATGTTGTGATCAGTTATATGTGTAACATAATGCTTTTTAGAGTTTTAATTAAATAATAGTAAAGGAAATTGGATAAATTATACAGCTAATACCCCCCCCAAACCCAGAAATCCAAAGCATAGATTGACAACTAAGACACTGCCATTTACATTTTTTTCCTACTCCGCAGTAAATGCTAATGGAATTCAAGGCTGATTACTTAAAGTCGGTTCACATCACACATTCAATCAGGGTAATAAGAACATAACATGCCTACTATGGAGTTAGATCAAGACATAAAAATTTTTTGCTTGAAAGTAATAACTGTGTAGCACATGGGACATTTGTCAACGGCTTCAGCACATTGTTTACAAGTGACCAGATGTCCACAAGGAATAAAAGCCACAGCAATATTTCTATCCATACAGATTTTGCAAAGCTTCTCCTCTTGCAGGCGTCTTAGCTGCTCTTCAGTACTAATCTCTGCACAAAAAGAAAAGAATTATGCTCTTTCTTTAAATTCACTCATTTACTGAACCCCTACTGTGTGCCATGCACTGGATTAGTGCCTGGAAATAAGGGGATGACTCACACATGGCATCTGCTCTTATTTATTTATTTGAGACAGAGTCTCAGTACGTCACCCTCGGTAGACTGCCATGGTGTCAGCTCACAGCAACCTCAGACTCTTGGGCTTAAGGGATTCTCTTGCCTCAGCCTCCCAAGTAGCTGGGACTATAGGCGCCCACCACAATGCCCAGCTATTTTTTGGTTGTAGTTGTCATTATTTGGCAGGCCCAGGCTGGATTCGAACCCACCAGCTCTGGTGTATGTGGCCGGCACCCTAGCCGCTGAGCTATTGGCACTGAGCCAGCATCTGCTCTTAAACAGCTTGCATGCTAGTGGGAGAAGATATCAGGATGAGACTACAGAGGTAAGCACAAAGTACAAAGTGATAAGTGCTATAATAAAGTTATATTCAAAGTGCCCTGACACAGTGAGAGAACAAATTCTTCTGTTCAGGCTAGCTAGGAAAGGCTTTCATAGGTTGGCAGCAGCTGGGTGGGAGGAGGAAGGAAGTGGAAGAGTGACATTTATCCATGGACAGCAATTTCCCAGGCAGAAAAGCAAGGGGTTAGGTAAAAGAAGCAGCATATGGAAAGGGCATGACTGATTTCAGAAAGGGATGTATAGATTTGAGGGACGCGTCTGATATGGGGTAAATAGGAGTTGGTGATTGACTGAATCTGAGGGCTGAGGAAAAAAGAGAAACTAAATTTGATTTCAAATTGCTAGCTTGGGGACTGGCGCAGTGGCTCATGCCTATAATCCTAGCACTCTGGGAGGCTCAGGCAGGTGGACTGTTTGAGCTCAGGAGTTTAAGACCAGCCTGAGCAAGAGTGAAATGCCATCTCTAAAAATAGCCGGGCATTGTGGCGGGCACCTGTAGTCTCAGCTACTTGGGAGGCTGAGGTAAGAGAATTACTTGAGCCTAAGAGTCTGGGGTTGCTGTGAGTTATGACACCAGGGTACTCAACTGGGGGTGACAAAGTAAGACTGTCTCACCAAAGCAAACAAACAAACAAACAAACAAAACCCCAAGATTGCTAGCTTGGCTGACAAGGATATGGTGATGTCGATAGGAAATATGAACAGAGGTACAGGTTTGGGATTTTCAGATATTTCTGAGGTATGTGCAGGGCATCCATATAAAAATATCCAGTAGGTAACTAGTCAAATCTTGAGGTCAGGACAAGTCATAGCTGGAGATAAGAGATTTGGGTGTCATTAGCATAGCAGTGGCACTCAAGTACTTGCTTAATTCAGTCTTTCTCAAAATAGGTTTTGTGAAATGTTAACGAATATGCCACAAAAAATATGTTCCATGGTCATTTATAACTATAACAACAGCAGCAGCAGTAGCAGTTAACAGTAATATAGCGTAAATACTATGTGCTAGGCACTATTCCAAATGCATTACATATTTTAACTATCTTTGTAATCATTGTATAGTAGTGGTTTTAAAATCTGGCCTCATGGGCAGGGCCTGTGGCTCAAAGGAGTAGGGCGCGGCCCCATATGCTGGAGGTGGCAGATTCAAACCCAGCCCCAGCCAAAAACTGCCCCCCCCAAAAAAAAAACCTGGCCTCATATGAGAATAACTTGAAGGGCATTTTTTTTTTTTTTGAGACAGAGGTCTAACTATGTCACCCTTGGTAGAGTGCCATGGCGTCACAACTCACAGCAACCTCAAATTCTTTAGCTTAAGTGATTCTCTTGCCTCAGCCTCCCAAGTAGCTGGGACTACAGGCGCCCACCACAATGACCTGCTATTCTTTGGTTGTAGTTGTCACTGTTCTTTAGGAGGCTCAGACTGGGTTTGAACCTGCCAGCCCCAGTGTATGTGGTTGGCGCCCTAACCACTGAGCAACAGGCACCGAGCCTTGGAGGGCATTTTTAAACAACAGATTCTGGGGTATTCACAAAATTTAAAATTTCTGGGGTCGGGCACACTGGTATTTGGGAACCGTTGCCATCCAGTACAGTGCAGTAAAGTATATGTTCCTTCTTGGAAATGTACAATGTGTTTCCCTACTTAACACTGGAGCCACTTTTTCATGGCATCCTTTCAACATCCTGAGTGGATATGGTAATCCTAGCACCCTGGGAGACCAAGACAGGAGGACTGCTTGTAGTCAGAAGTTTGAGACTAGCCTGAGAAAGAGCGAGACCCCATCTCTACTGAAAGTAGAAAAATCAGTCAGGAACTGTGGTGGATGCCTATAGTCCCAGCTACTCCAGAGGCTGAGGCATCAGGATAGCTTGAGCCCAAGAGTCTGGGGTTGCTATGAGATAGGCTGACATCATGGCAGTCTAGCCTGGGTAACAGAGACTCAGTATCAAAAAATAAATAAATCTGGGTGGTGCTGGTGGCTCAGTGAGCAGGGCCCTGGCCCCATATACTGAGGGTAGCAGGTTCGAACCTGGCCCCAGTCAAACTGCAACAACAACAAAAAATAGCCTGGTGTTGTGGTGGGAGCCTGCAGTCCCAGCAACTTGGGAGGCTGAGGCAAGAGAATCACCTAAGCCCAAGAGCTGGAGGTTGCTGTGAGCTGTGACACCACAGCACTCTGCCCAGGGTGACAAAATGAGATTCTATATTTAAAATAAGAAAATAGATCCTTTCTTCTGCCTGGTCCATTCTGTTACTGAGGGTTTCTATAGACTGTGGTTTAAGGGGAGAGGGAGAGGAGGGGAGGGGAGAGAATGGGCGGAGGGAGGGTGATTGGTGGGACCACACCTATGGTTCATCTTACAAGGGTACATGTGAATCTTTCTAAATGTAGAATATAAATGTCTTAACACAATAACAATGAAAATGACATGAAGGCTATGTTAACTAGTTTGATGAAAATATTTCAAATTATATATAAAACCAGGACACTGTACCCCATGACTGCATTAATGTACACAGCTATGATTTAATAAAAATTAAAAAGAGAAATTAAAAAAAA
>CAUYQV010093898.1:0-29040 GCA_963574575.1 Galagoides demidoff | reverse complement strand
GACAGGAAGGTCTGAGTGAATAAGGGACCCTTTCAGCTGCACCCGCTAAAAGGGAAGCTTGTTAGCAATGACCACAGTTCCCTTCCACACCCCACTGGCAGCACGGGCTGAGTGCTCCACCTGCGTGAATCTCACTCAATCCTGCAACAATCCTGCCTAGAGGCTCTCTAGGGGAGGCTTCAGAGAGCAAACTGAGGCATAGGAAGATATCGGTGCAGTCAGGGTGGGCTCCAGAGTCTGGGGTCAAGATAAAAAATGTCCCACACTGCCCAAGGGCTTTGGAACGGGACAGCTTTGCTCCAAACCCAGAGGCTGGTGAAGGTTCATTTGAACCTTGGCCAGAGCGCTAACCCCAGTGCCTGGTGACAGTGGCCACCAGAGGGCGCAGCAGACCCACCTTCTGCCAGGTTTCCTTCCACAGAGGGTTTGGTTGGGACCCAGTTTTAAAGCACAAGAAAAAAGGCACAACGCACCCATGTGTTAGGTCAGACTTAAAAGGAGTTGGCCTTGGAACTAAAACCTTCCAGATAGGGAGGTGGATATCTCTGTTATCCAGACAAGAAAATAGGTCAAGAGAAAAAATCTGGGCCCAGTTAGAAAAGATCAAAGCCCCCAGCGAGTGAGAGCTGCCTGACCAGCCTCACGTGGCTTTACACTGTCACCAAGAATAGGGGGCCCAGCCCGGCCCAGGCCTCCAGACCTTGGAATTTCCACTGGATTTTCCCTCCTATCTTTCCTTCCTGACACTGCTGTGATTTAGTAGCTGTGTGACCAGGGGAGGGAAACCTGACCTCTTTGAATCTTAGTTTCTTAATCTTCAAGATGAGTATAAAGGTATTAAGCAGAGGGCAGGCACCTTCCCTGAGCGCCAAGCATTTCAGGGGCATTTGCTGATTGAATTCTCAAAACAGCCCCATAATTGGATAGTATTGTCCTCACAGAGGTGGAAGTTACTTGCCTGTGGCCACGCAGCTCACAATGGATCAACCAGATAAGGACCTTGCCTGACTCTGCCTGTCAGGATGGGCTGGGCTGATGTTTCAATATCAAATAAATCCTGGATCCCAGAGACTTAGAAGAACAAAGGACAGTTTCCTGTGGGGTCAAGTCCATCGGCACAGTGGCCTATGAGGTAACCCCGATCCCCCGCTGCTGTTTCATCCTAGGACTGCCAGTTTCACCTTCAAGGTCTTCAAGTTTGCTGCACGGGGGGCAGAGGAGATGGAGCACATGGCTCCTGACTGAGTCCAGGTAGACACAACGGCCTCATTGCCACTCGAGGTCTAGGGGCTAGATCAGCACAGCGTCCAAACAATGCTGCCGGGGAAACTGGGCAGTGTGATGGAACAGCTGAGGAGCGCTAATGTTGCAGACATCACGTCCCGGCTTTGGAGCCACTCGGCGGCCCTGCTCAGTCCTAAGTGACCCTGGCAGAGTGCTCTGTTGTTCTGTAGGCTCAGTGAGAAGCAGACAGACCAGGGCAGACCCAGGAGGGTCTCCAGCATCACAGAGTGGTGGGATCAACCTGTCCAACCCAATGTCGTCGATGCACGGCTGATGTGTGGCACAGAAGCTCAGGGTGCAGGGGCATAGCTGCTGTCATTCCCTACCTGGCTCATTCCACACAAGCCTGTTCTTATCAGCACATACTCTCCAGCCCCAGCCTGGGCTGCTCTCTCCTGGGGAAGAAGTGAGCTCAGTACCAGGAGTTGTACAGGCGAAGGCTGGAGAACCACTTTCTGGAGATGCTATAAAGCGGTTTGGGCCCAGGGCAGAGATCTGGGAAGAGAGGGCAGGTCCCGCTGCTTAATCCATCCCCATTTTCTCAGACAGCCTCGATGTCTGCTCCTGCATGCTGGCTTCAGGAGCCTCGGTTTACAAATCTGCACCTTGGAGGGTTTGAACAAGATCTATATATCTTTTATTTATTTTTTATTTCTTTATTTTTATTTTTATTTTTTGAGACAAGGTCTTGCTCTTGGTCAGGGGGTCTCAAACTCATGAGCTCAAGAGATCCAGCAGCCTTAGCCTCCCAGAGTGTTAGGATTATAGGCGTGAGCCAACCATGCCCAGCCTAAGATCTACATGTCTTGATTTTTTTTTTTTTTTTTTTACCTAATTCCTCATTTCCCAGCATAGGTATAAGCAGAAGATCACTGAGGGCAGAACATTGCTTGGTTCTTCCCTGGAAAAATGCCAGACATGAAATAAAGACGACATTGATTGGCGAGTAGGCCTTTTAGAATTTATCTGACTAGTATGAAAGGCAGCGTACGGTGAGTATTTAACATGTTACAGGGCCCATCTGGGGTACTTAGTGAAATCACACATCTGTTTCTCACACATGGAGACAGGGAGTCTCCCCAGTGGGCACATTCTACAGATGAGAAAACCAGTGTTCTGAGATGGAGACCACCTCACCAGGTGCACAGCTTGGCAGCAGTGGACCTAGATGTGCACCAGGCTGTCCGGTTTGGAGCCTGTGCTCCAAGGCTGCCTTGCAGCAGCACCCCAGACAGCAGCCTAATGTACTTTTGGGGCTCCTGATGCTGTGTTTGGCCAGCAGAGGTGAAGCTTCTGGAGAGAAAATGTGCTGAAGTGATATGAGTCCTGTGTGCTCCATCCTCTGCCCCCGAGACTGTGGGGACAGGGACTTTCAGCTTTGTTACAGAGGCACTTTGGAGGTGAACACCTGTGGGCCATTTCATTACCAAAGAGCCCATGGAATGCCAGGGCATTTCAGAAGGTTCTTTTGGCAAAAAGCACTTCCCAGACCCAGGAGGAGGAATGTAGCAAGGTAGCATTGGTAATGCCAGTGCAGTTCAGAGACTAGAGGGTGGGCACTCTGAACTGGGTGCAGAAGGTAAGGTAGGAGTTGACCAAAGATGTCAGTCTTGAGGAAAAGGGCCTTCCTGGCTGAGGGGCCAGTGGTCCCCAGGCAGCTTCCTGGCTTCTCTTCCTTTTTGCCTCTTTCTGCTCTGATTCCTTTTCAGGCACTTGGCAGGCTCCTCGTGCCCTAAACTGCCTCCCCAAGAATCCAGACTCCCCACGATTCCATCCTGGGCCCTCTTGTCATGTACCATGGTTACATACACTCCTCCTGGCCACAGGTGCCACAGTGCACCATTTTCTCTCTCCCCACTCAGCTCTCCATGTCCAAATCTTCTGAATCACTTCTCTTCAACTCTTAAGTTTCCTTCAATACCTACAGGCCCAATCACATTCCCCATCGTCCCTCTCAGCCCTACTCCTGCTCTTCGGGTCTCCATTGCAGGACAGTCAGTAAGTTTGGTAGTAGTTTGTTGTGCATGTAGTGATGGAAAACCAGGATAGGTGGCTAAGCCCAAGGCCAAGGGTGAGAAGGATGGACTCTACTCCCACCAAGAAGCCACGGCAAGAGTGTAGATGATCTCATTACAAGGGCATGAGGTGTTGGGACCACTCATTTAATTCATCCCAGTGACCATGTTTTCCATATACTTAGATCATTACTGGCACCTTCTCCAAGACAAAGACCAACACTTGCACATTCTTGGTGGGAATGTAAATTAGTGCAGTCTTTATGGAAAACGGTATGGAGGGTCCTCAAAACTAAAAAGAGAGGTACCATAACATCCAGCTCTGCCACTGCTGGTTATGGATCGGAGGGCAACGAAATCAGAACCCACGTCCACTGCAGCTCTGTTCACAATAGCCAGGCCGTGGAATCACCTACGTGTCCATCAGTGGGTAACCGGACAAAGAAACCGGGGTGCATATGCACATGAAATGCCATTCACCTTAAAACTGGACAAAGAAACCGGGGTGCGTGTGCACATGAAATGCCCTTCACCTTAAAACTGGAGGAAATTCAGTCATTTGAGACAACATGGATAAACCTAAAGAATATTTTAAGTGAAATCGCCAGGCACGAAAAGACAAGTGCCACATGATCTCACTCGTATGTGGAGGAATCTTGAAAAGCTGAGCTCATGGAGAGGGGAAGGCAAGGCCAGGCAAGGCGATGAGGAGAGGTTAGTTAAGATATAAAATTTCAGTTGAACATGAGGACTAGGTTTGAGAGATTTATTGTATAACGTGCTGATTGTGGTTAATAATAATGTATTGTATTCTTGAAAATTACTGTGAGAATTTAGTTTTTCTCACCACACACACACAGACATGTGAGGTGATAGTTGTATTCATTATCTTATTGCACACTATAAATATGCACAATTTGTATTTGCCAAATACAAAAATTTTTATAAAGATAAAAACATGACAAACGAGGTAGATATCAGGAAAAAAGATCAGAACCATCTTCTTTTCAAAGCGTTTCATTCATTCAACATATATTTACTGAGCGTGTACTAGGTGCCAGGGGCTATTTTAGGCTTGAAGATAGGGCAGTGAACAAAACAGACAATACGTGTGCCGTCTTGTAACTTACGTTTTGGTGGAATTCATCTGTCTTCAGTACATTTGTTAAAGGACAGTGACGTGGCGGCAAATATACAGGGGTTGCGGCAGACCTCTGGTTAATCCTCCTACCTTTGCTTAGACTTGATGTGTTAGCTATAAAATGAGAAAACACATGAAGGGCACTTCAAGGGGTAATTACAAAGCAACGTGTGTGCATTTAGTAGAGATGCGAGAATCTATTTATCTTAGTAGACATTATTTCTGAGCTCATCCCAAGGGAAAGAAAATACAGATAGTCGCCCTTAGAGGACCAGGAGACGGTCCCAGCCACTCTCCATCCTCCCACATTCCACCCGCGCACACCAGCCGTGTGACCTTCCCTGGGAGCTCCCTGGGACTTAGCACCTCTGTCAGCATTTCTTAACTTTCTCTTTCTACTCTGCCGGGCTTGGCCAGCCTTCTGACCCCAGATTCAGTGTCATTTCCTCTAGAATGCCTTCCCTGATTTACCCCTCGGAAGTGTGGAGGACTTCTGAAGGATCTCCAGCTTCCTCACCATGCTGTAGGAATCATCTCTCTGCTCACCCGTCTCTAAACCTCAGCCTAGGACTCCTGAGACAAGGATCCAGTTCATATCTGGTATGACTCCCCACAGCCTGGCATGTACTTGGCCCAGAAGAGAAGCCCAAGCAACCAGAACTTTGAATACCCAGTGAGCACCTGCTCTCATGCACTGAGCTGGGGGCTTCCATGCACCACCTCAAATTGCCATGGCAACTAAAGGCATTGTTTGCTGTATCCTACACTGAGGCTGTGAAGAGGCAAGGCTGGAGGGGCTGGGGGTCAGCCTTGCAAATAGAGAAAAAAGTGTACTGGGAACTCTACGCTGTAGTCCTGATGGGGCAGCCTGGCTATTGTCAGACTGGCAAGGCAACCCCGTCTCAGGAAAGAGCCCCCTCCATTATCCTGCAATGGCTTAAACCACCAGGGCTCATCTCCAGTCCACTTTGTCTCACCCACTTCTCACTTCCTCTCTGGAGCCCACAGGTGACCAGATTTATCAGTCCAGGGTAGTGGGTGATATGGAGGTTGGCAGTCATTTATTCCTCCAACGGAGGAGGCAGAGCGGAAGACAGAGCATGTGTTTCCCGATCCAAGTTCTGGTCCATGTGAATGGACTGAATAGACAAGAGCTCATTGTCAAGGACGGCGGACGACTCGTTGGAGGGCTACGAGCTGAGAAGGGAACTTGCATCCTACAACCAGCACCTACCTCACTGCACATGAGCACCTCAGCCTTGGTACAGCTTCCTGAGGCCTAGACAGTTTCTGGTCCTTCCCTGCATCCTCACAGAGCCCAGGACTGTGATTTTCATTGCACCCACGGTTATTGATTTCAGAGCACTGTGACAGCTGAGGGAGGAAGCTCTGTGACTTCCCTGACGTCACCCTTGCACTCCCCCAGTGAAGATGGTCAAACAGCCATCAGTACAACAGGTGCCCAGAGAAGCTCAGAGATCCTGGAGCACAGAGCCCAAACCCATCCAGGAAGGTCGAGGACTGCCAGGAGGAAGAGGCCACTGAGCTGAGACGGGCAGGATGAGGATGGTTGGCCCACCTGAGAAGGATGATGTGGGGGGGGAAAGCTGGCTCTCCAGGAACTTTAGGAGAGCAGACTTTATACCAAGAAAAATGGGGCCACTGAAGGGTGCAGAGCAGAGTGAGGAGGGGAATCTTGAGCGCCATTGTTAAAAGGAAATCTGGATGGCGGTTGAATGGAGTCTTAAATAGCATGCACATTGAAACATTTCCTCATATCCTATTCTCAGCTAAGCAATGCCCAGCAAGCTAGCAGCTGAGAAAGGCAGGCTTTGA
This sequence comes from Galagoides demidoff, assembly GCA_963574575.1. Lineage (NCBI taxonomy): Eukaryota > Metazoa > Chordata > Mammalia > Primates > Galagidae > Galagoides > Galagoides demidoff. Next base: position 22,764 of record CAUYQV010093898.1, on the reverse strand, counting down.
CAAGTGAAATATCTGACTCGGGATGGGGGATCCCAGGCACAGTGTCTAGCCTCTCTGTCCCCCACTCTCCAGACAGTCTGACTGCTGTTGGGATCAGAAGAGGAGTATACGTATATTTCCCCAACTGGCCAGGGTGTCCCTTTATGACTGGGGCCATCCTTGCATGCCCAGAGGGCAGTGGAGAGCCTGGTTCAGGTACATAATGCATGTGAAGAATTAAACTGGTTTGAACTGAATTGATTTTTTACTAGAAAGATCCAAGTTCAAGTTCTGGCTCTGGGGCTTTTTATCACAAAGACTTTGTCAAATGCTTTTTGTACTCCCAGGTTCAGTGTCCTCTAGGTGGGCAGTAGGTGTCAAATTGCCTTCCAGATGGACAGTTCTGTCATTCAGTAGAGGGGCAATTTGGAATGCTTCATTATTAATGACCCAAGCATCCAAAAAGATTCTAAAATTTCTAGAAGTTCTTACTGGAATCTCTTACATAAAAGAGCATTTCTCTTTGTGGAAAAACAAAGGGAGATGATGAAATGAAGGAGAGGGGATAAAAGAGGAGTAGAAGAGAAGGGAGAGGGGGAAAAAGAAAATAGAACAAAGAACAAAAGGAAATAAAGACACTGAGAGGAAGGAGGGAGAGGCAAGAATCCAGCAGGTGGTTCCTCTTTCCCTTCCTCTTCTATGCAAGTGTTTAACAGAGTTGAATCCACAGAGGGGATCTATTTTTTGCTTTTCATTTTATTGGCTTGTTACTTTATTTCTCTCCACATTGAAACATTATTTCCTAATCCTCATTTTAATTGCAGTATGAACATTTATCAAGGAGATGTGCTATATTGAGTGGGGACTATGTGCCAGGTGTAAGGTCATGAACTAGGAAAGCCCTTGACCCTGGTGGTCAGGGAGTGCAAGGGTCATTCATGGAGGGACCTTCACAATTAAATAGGAAAGCATAATAGGGAGGGTATAGGATGTCTCGAGGACACAGAGGATGGCTCCCTCTGCTAGAGGAAGCCCAGGCCAAATGAAGGGGACAGAGGCAGAGGGGCTCGGGAAGTGTGAGGTCAGCCGGAGTCAGCCAAGTGGGGGGGTCCGAGAAGGTGGTCCAGGCAGGCAGAGAAACACAAGCAAAACCTTTGTCCTCTTCGGTTTCATTTGTAAAGTTAGAATGACACTACCCCCAGAGTAAGCCAGAATGGATGTAAGGCTTTTAGTGCAATTGCTGGAGTATAACTAGGTCCTAAATCGATCATCCCTCAATAATAAATGACCAGTAAACGAAGCAGTGCAAAAAATGGGAAAACTAATACAATGTTTGCTTTTGATTATTTCTAACTAGTATTACAAATAAGTCCTCTTAAAAGATAAACTACAGAATCAGAGAAAATATTTGCAAATCATTTACCTGGTATGTGTAAGGGCCTAGTCTCCTGAATACATAAAGAACGCTCACAACTCAACAACAAAAAGACAAACAACCCAATTTAAAAGTAGGAAAAGAGCTTGAACAGGTATTTCTCCAAAGGAGATATTATGACTGGACAAGAAGCCCATGATAAGATGTTCAGTATCATTAGTAACTAGGAAAATGAAAACAAAACCACACTGAGGTAACAAAAATTCACACTCAGGAGGGTGATAACCAAAAAGATGGGAAGTCAGAAGCGTTGGAGAGGAGGTGGAGGAAGAGGAACTTTGTGCATTGCCGGTGGGAATGTAAAATTGTGCCCCTTCTTTGGAAAATAGCTTGATGGTTCTTCAAAAGTTAAATATAGACCAGCTGCAGATTACACCCATAATCCTGGCACTCTGGGAAGCCAAAGTGGGCAGACTGCTAGAGCTCTGGAGTTCAAGACCAGCCTGAGCAAGAACAAGATTGTATCGCTACTAAAAATATACAAACTAGCGGGGTATCATCATGGCTGCCTGCAGCTACTCCCGAGACTGACCCAGGAAGGTCGCTTGAGCGTAGGTTTCAGTGAACTAGGCGGATGATACTGCTTTCTACCCAGGAGGACAGACCAAGACTCTGTTTCCAAAAAAAAGTTAAACATACCATCACCCAGATGACCCAGCAATGCTATTCCTAAGTATAGACCCCAAATAACAGAAAACAGATCCCCAAGCACATGCCCATGGATTTTCTTAGCAGCAGTATTCACAGCAGCCAAAATGCTTATCAACACAAGAGTGGCTACATAATTTATGGTATATACCATCATTCCTCAGTGTCTGTAGGGGATTGGTTCAGGATACCACAATGTGAGGACACCAAAATTTGCAGGTGCTCAAGCCCTTGAAGTAAAATGAAGTGTTACAGTATCTGCACATCCTGCCAACTGTGCTCCCACATACATGAACCATCTCTAGGTTGCCTAGACCGGCACCTACAATGTGAATGGATATAGACAGTTGTTACACTGTATCGTTTAGCAAATAATGACAAAAGTCTGAACGCGTTTAGTACAGACACAGATTTTTAAAAATATTTTCGGCCTGTTGTTGGTTGAACCCATGGATATGGGGACAACTGTGTATACGATGGGACATTATTTCACTATAAGAAGGACTGAGGTACAGGTGGACACTACGGTGTGGACAAACCTCCAGTGTAGATACAGAAGGTCACTTGTTGTCCGGTTCCATGTATATGAAAAGCCCACACTTTGTAAGTCCACAAGGTAAGTGAGTGGTTTCCAGGGGCTGGGGGAGGGCAGAAGGGTCACAGAGAATGGGGAGAACTGCTGAGTGAGTGTGTGGTTATATTCTGGGTTGATGAAACATTCAGGAATGAGATAAAGGTGGTGCTTCCACGCTGGGAATGCCAAATGCTGCTGACTGATGCTTCATGTGGTCAACTGTATGGTATATGCACTTTACCCCAACTTACCTAAAAATAAACTCAAAATAGTAAATTAATGTCGTATTTCTCATCTATTTTCTCATTTGATAAAAGGAACCCTGTGAGGTGGATGGGGATGCGTTAACTGTCCCTTTTCATGGATGCGGAAACCAGGTTGATTACTAGACTCAGTCAGTCTCACAGGGTCTCAGCGACAGTGGGAAGGTTTGACCCAGGCTTTCCTGTCCTGCTCTGGGGGAGCAGCTGGGGGGCAAGTGTCTCCATCGCTGCAGGCTGAGTCTCCGGCAGCTGTCCAGGACTGTGTTCCATGTGGGTGAGGGCACGCAGGTTGCACATTCCCAGCAGCCACCTTTTGAGTAGAAGGGGAGGGGAGGGAAGGCGGGAAGGAGGGTGAGAAGCAGGAGCAGGAGAGCGGGAGGCCCTGAGCCCTCCCATTGTCTATTGGTGGAGGTGTCATTCCAGTTTCTAAGGAAATCAACCCCACAGAATTGTTCCACAAATAGAGCATCACACATCATGGAAATCAGACTTCCTGTTCCATAAACATGGCTTCCCTTTACCAGCTGAACTTTCCAAATAAAGGGGAAGAAAGCAGAGTGAACAGCCAGTCTGGGTCTACCATTGCATAGACAACAGGAGTCTCCTTGTCCTGACGCACACAGACACAGCTGAGGGTGGGGGTGTTATCACACGAAAGCAGGCGGATCATGTTAAGCCTCTGGTCAGATTCTTCCCAGAGCTCCCAAACCCCTGCAAAATTAACTTCAAGGTTGCGGTGGCTGCTGTGGACCATCGCTTACCTGCTTCTACACTACCTCATCTGTGCACTGCAAAACCATGCTCTGCTGTCTCCAGGCATCTTCCTAACCCTCCCCAGGCTTCCAGAGTCACCAGCACAGCCATGGCCCTCATCTTTTCAAACTTGTTCCTTTGCTTTCTGTCTACAGACTCTGCTGGGGATCTCGTCGTCAGAGATGCCTGAGTTCTCTTGTGATCTCAGAGTCTGGCACAATGCCTGGTATGCATCAGGTGCTCAGAAAGGGTTGGTTGCATAAAAAAGAGAAACACTTTTTTAAAAAGCTGGATGGATGGACATATGGGTAAATGGGGCCCAGCATGAAGGGTGGGGGACTAGGAGTCAAGCTCAGGGACCCTTCTTGAATCACTCCAGCTTCTCCGGAACCTTAGGGTCAATCTGTCCCTCCTTGGACCCCAGGTCTCTCATCTATAAGACAAGGAGTTGGGTGGTATGATCCTGGAAGAACTCATGTGTTCTGAGCCTCAGAGTCCATGTCCTTAAGTAGGATGGGGGGGACCCTCCCAAGGCTACAGGCTCTGGTTAGTAGAGTTTGGACAGTGCCCCCCATGGAAGGAGGACCAAACCAGCAGCAGGGATTCTTTGTGCCAGATTCCCACACCTCCAGCATTACTGTGCAGGAGCCCACGGCTGCGCCTTTCCCTTATACATGTCTGTCCAGATCATATTTGCTTCCTTACACCCGTGCCAACGCCAGCTCCACACTGAGGGTGGTGCAGGGACTTACTCAAGGGCTCAGTCCTGCATCCAACTTTGAGGGTCTCTGTTCAACTGCAGACCTGACCTAGGAGAAGGAGCTCAGAAGTCAAGATCCCCAGGTCCCTCCATGTGAGTTACCGGGCATGTTCTCCTGAGCCCTGGGCAGGGCACTGAGGGTTAAGGATGTCAAGGGGCTCAGATATGTTTAGAAGGAGACAAGCCAGGCTGGGAAGGCCCTAGAATGCAGCGTGTGCACATCTGGGTGCTATTTGAGGGCAGGGGGGTGAAGGAGCAGCAACATGAAGGCTGAGGGTAGTGAGGAGCACGAGGAGGGGAGGAGGCCCAGGGTACCCCCAGGATGCAGGTGGGCATCAGGAGAACCACTACTCCCAGCCACTCCCTTCTGCCCCCACCCCGGGCGCTGGGAGGAGCCCGGGGGTATCAGTGCTGCAGAAGAGAGTCCCCTGCCGTTCAGGTCTGTTCCTAGTGAGACCCACAACCTGCACATCTTGCTAACCTCTCTTGGCTCTGTAGCCAACATCATCCCCTTTCCTTTTATCTCATCCTTACTGTCCCCACACCTCTGTCCCAGAGGCCCTCCTCTGCCTCTAACGCTCCTCCCCATGCTCCCTACAAGACCAACCACTCCTCAGTCCTAATGGGAATGCCAGGTCACCACCCTGCCAGCTGCCAGGGCTGGTCCTTCTGTCCTCTGTCTGACCTGAGACTAATGACAATGGCTGAGTTAGTACTCAGTATGACACACCCAACTGGTGTGGTCCCTGCCACCTCTTACCTCCTCATGACATAGCACATGGCGACTGCCCTGCACTTAGCTGATTCTGTAACATGTGTAATTCACAGGTCACTATGAAAGTTTTGAGACAGCCTGTGTTATGGTCCATCATTTCACCTCCAAGGAATATGGTTGACAGTGTCCTTTATGATTCACCTGCAAAGGTTTTAGCTTCCTCAGCTGATGGGTGTTTCCATTTGTAGGGATTTTACATTTCTTGATTTTTGTGTTTCTCAAAATGCTGATGGAGAGAGGTGGAGGCAGGAGGAAGGGAGGGCAGCAGGCAGCATTCCACAGTGGCTGCAGCTCCACCCTGGTCTCAGCTCCTCCCTGGTCCCAACCTCTGCCAAGCAGCCCCTGCTAGGGCCCCAGCTCTGCTGAGCGATTCTAAGCCCTGGATACTGCTAGCAGCCCATGCTCTAGCCCCAGGAAAGGACGCTTCTGGCTGTTCTGACTTTCAGGTTGTCTCACAGTTCTACCTGTGAGCAGGGTCACCAAAGTTAGCAAATAAAAATTCAGAAAGTCCAGTTAAATTTGCATTTCAGATAAAGAACCAATAATTTTTTTTAGTATAAGTATCACCATATGTTGCATGGGACATACACTTACATAAAAAATAAAATTCAATGTTTACCTGAAATGCAGAGTGAACCGGCTATTCTGTATTTTGTGTGGCGACCCTGCACGTAAGGCTTCTCAACTCTTCCGACACCATTGTAACTAATTCTCTGTATTAAGTTTCCTGGTAAGAGCATTTCTATTGCTGGATGCCGGATACACGTGCTGGGGCCAACGTGAGCCAATGCGTATTTCTAGAATCTTGACGTCACCTCTGCCCCAGCCTGCTATTCACCTGCCCACTCCCCAGGAGTTCAAAGAAAAATTCAGCATCAAAAACCAACATTAACAGAGCATCTTATGTGCCAAATACTCAAAAACTTGGCAGAAATAAAGCAGTTTGCTATCTTAATTGCTGGCATCAGAGTACCTTTGTTTTCTGTTTAGGAAAATACCTTCACGAGCCACTTGGGGCAGAATGTGACATCCTGAAGGCAGGGGCCGAGCCAACAAAAGGGATGACTCCTCAGCTCTGCTGAAGAATCAGAGAGGCAGGGAAGGGATGATCCTGTCGCTGTACTGCTGTACAGCAAAGCATCCCAAACCTAGCGACCTAGATTCTGTGAGTCAGAATTGGGACAGAGCACAGCAGGGGTGGCTCCCCTCTGCTCCACAAAGTCTGGGCCTCAAATGGGAACACTTAGCTAATTGAGGTGACTCCCTAGTAGGTGACTGGAGCCATCAAAAGGCATCTGCAGTTTGTACAGATGGGGCCTCAACCAGGGATAGTGACAGAGTCCCTATCACAGGCTCCCTGTGTGGTCAGGGAGTCCTCACCATATCGTGACTCAGGGCAATCGGATTTCTGACCTGTCAGCTCAAGATTCCAAAGACAGTGTCCTGGAGGAGGGGGCAGAAGCTGGCTTGAATGGCATTTCTTCCTCCACATTTTGTGTGGGTAGAGGTACGTCAGGTCTGCCCAGGGTCCAGGACAGGGGAGAAAGTCCCCATTGCTGGGAGGGTGGCAAGGGCTCCATACAGTAGATGAGCATGTGAGATGGGACACAGGGTTGTAACCATCTTTGGGACCAAAGTACAATCTGACACAGGGGAAAGCGGGCAGGTGGAAGGGGAAGAGGAGAAGGAGAGAGCTGGCATGTGTTTAGAGCAAGATGTGGGAAGGGGGAGGATTGGCAGTAGAGGAGGCCTGAGTGGGGAGAGCGTGGCCCTATGCGTTTAAAAATAGATTAAAAATAGTGTTGACTTCATTTGCAAGTCGTAGGCACTGCTACGGGGTGAAGGCTTTCCTCTGCCTTCCACAGAGTTTATTAGAGTGTTCTACATACATGAAGCTCTGGGCATGTGTACATGTGTCCTAGGACGGGGTAGAGTTCTATGTCCAAATTATTGCAATGTGAATAAAGATCCACATTATGACCCAGAACATTAAGGAATTCAGCAGAAAGAAAAGAAAAATCCATTTTCAGAGTCCTTGAGCCTAAGTCCCTGGAAATTGACAGAAACTGAGGGTGGGCCTTGGATTTTTGTAGAGCATAGAAAGGGGAGTCAGGCTGATTTTACTTGTTCATTGACTCCACAAGCTTTGGTTGGGCATCTGTAATGCACAGAGACTGTTCCGATCCCTGAGGGAGAAATTGGGAGCCAGAGAGCCAGGACCTGCCCTCACGGCGTTTAGATTCTAGTTTTAAAAAGGCAATAAACAAGCAGGCAAATATAAATAAAAAGGTCAGGGTGGCCAACATCTGCAAAATCTCAGTGGCTTAACACGACAGAAATGTCTTTATTGCTCCCTGGTGCACAGGTGCAGGCTCGGCTGTGTCCTGACCCCACTTTCAGCTGGGAACTCCTCGTCCTCACTGACCCTGGATCTGGCCTTACAGACAGGGGCAGGGAGGACATCTGGGGAGATTTTTATAACCCAGAACTAGATGTGGACCACATGACTCCCACCCACATCTGTTGGCCAGGGCATTGGCATAGGGACACCCCTCACTGCAATCAAGGCTGGGGATATGGTGAAATGGTTTCCCAGGAGGAGAAGGAACATGACTAATGTTATAAAGGAAATAAAGAAGATGGGGGGTAATTGAGAAAACTGATTTATACTGAGTGGGCAAGTTCAGCCTATCCGAGGAGATGGGCCTTGCGCCAAGATGTGAACCCTTATAAGTAGTCAGCTGTTCAAATTTTGGGGGAAGAGCTCTAGAAGAAAGAGTAACAAGGACAAATCACAGAAGCGGGACCTTGCTGGTTTGGATGTGTCCCCCTGACGCTCATGTGTTGGAGAGGTGATCGCCATCATGGCAGTGTTAAGAGGTGGGGTCTTTGGGAGGCCCTACCCTCATGAATAAATTAATGCCCTCATTTTGGCTGTGGCTTACTTATCTCAGGGTTCAGTCCCATTTTTCTCTTTGTCCCACCCTCCCTTACCTTCTCTGGCCCTTCTGCCTTCCACCACAGGGGGACACTAACTAGATGTCAATGTCATGCCCTGATATAGCCCAGCCTCCACAACTGTGAGAGATAGACTTCTTTCAGTTATAAATGAGCCAGTCTGTGGTATTCTGTTGTGGCAACGGAAACCAGGATAATTCATACCTAATTTGGTGTGTTCAGTGTTCAAGGATCAGGAAGGAGGTCAGTGCGGCTGGCACCTGCTGGGCCATGACAGGATGACTTGGGGTCAAGTCAGAGAGGTGGGCAGGGGTCAGAACCCACAGGTACCGTGCAGGGGGGATTCTTCAATTGTTTAGTTTTTCCTCTGAGATAGCGACTCCCATGTTGCCTTGGCTGAACTCTGGGCTCAAGCAATCCTTCCTCCTCAGTAGAGCGTGGGCCCTTGCCACCACACCCAGCTTTAGGTCTTAATTATAAAAACTAGTACAAGCCACTGGAGGATTGAAAGCAGAGGACAGCCAGAATCTGTGCTGTGCTTCTCAAACACCCTGATTCCAAAAGGCTAGGAAACCTTGACAGGTACCTGAGCCATGCGTCCCCCATTTTAAACCTGTCCTCACTGCAGCCTTGGGAAGGAGATGGCCTTAGGGTTTTTATGTCCATGAAGAAATGAAGGGTCTGAGGTGGTATTAATTTGTTCAGAGTCACTCAGGACCTTGGCATGGCCAAATCTGACTTTAAACCCAAGCGTGAGAGAGAAGATGATTGCAAATAAAAGCCAAAGTTCCATCAGAATCCAAGGGTGGGTAAAAGCCTGGGCAGGTTCTACTGAGGGGCCAAAGCTGGGCAGCAGGAGTCCTTCCTCCCAGAGGCTCACGGTGCACCTTGTCTCCCAAGGGAGGTGTGCCCAGTGTCTACCCCACAGAACCCTGGGGACAAATGAAGGGCAGGTCCCCAAGGAAGAAGTCTGGGATTTCCTGTGCCTCCTCTGGGTCACTGGGGGCTTGGTGACATTTGACACAAGGGGTCAGTTAGTGATCATTATAGAAAAGAGCTCAAACCCACTGTGGGCTGCTGAATAATGACCCCTGAAGATATCCATGTCCTAATCTCCAGAACCTGGAAGTATGCTACCCGATATAGCAAAGGGGATTAATAATATTGAGGTGGGGCAGTTATATTCGATTATGTGGGCAGGCCCAGTGTAATCACAGGATCCTTGTAAGGGGGAGGCAGGAGAGGCAGACTCGCAGGAGATGTGGTGACGGGGTGACATGGGGCCCTGCTGAGCAGCAGCAGTCTCCAGAAGCTGGAGAGAGCAAGGAAACGGACCCTCCCCTGGAGCTCCCACAGCCAGCACCGCCCTGCCTTGATTCCAGACCACAGAGGTGGAGATGCATTTCAGACTGCTGACCTCTAGAACCTTCAGATAACAAATCTGTGTTGGTTTAAGCCCCTGAGTTTGTGGGCACTGTGACAGCAGCCACAGGGGACTCACACATCCACCACCTAGGATAGCGGTGGAGGGGCTTTAGAAATTCTAGAATTTATTTTAGTAGTTGTTTGCTTCTCTTGGTGGTCATTTTTCTCCTCCCCTCCTTTTATTTTCTCCTCCACAAAAATTATTCATGAATACTTTGAAGCTGAGACACTTTGGGGGCTTGTCTTGTGATTGCCAGAGAATGCCACCAGGGTCCCCAACTCTGATCTAGCCTGAGTAGCTGAGGCCTTGAGTCCAGGGAGAAGGAAGACAGCTAAGCTCTGCCAAAAGTCCCTGAGCAGGGCAGGAGGAAGGAAAGTCATTTTCCTGAGCAGGGCAGGAGGAAGCAGGACCCAAGGGACAGCTTTCCCAAAAAGCACTGTCAGCCATGCCTTGTGGAGGATCCAGGAGGCACCAAATCAAAGACCCCTTCCCACTGTGGGTTCTCATGACTCCTGATGAGCCAGGCCCAGAAAACAAGCTGTGCCTTTGACCTTTGGCCACCCTGGCAGAGGCAGTGGCTATGGCCTTCTCCAAGGCTATTGAGCAGCTGGCAAGCCGGGAGGGCAGGGATTTGGTTAATCAGTAAGGCTCTTGTTTGTCTGGTTTGGCCTTTAGGTGACTTACCACCCCTTGGCCTAGTTATGAGGGTTTGCAATATCAGCATTTAATAAAGGGTAATGAGTAACCAGGGTCCTGAGGCCTCCACACCTGTCTTTTACAAACACAGCTGATTAGTGCCACTCTCCCTGGGGACTTTGAGCTGGGGCAAGCTGGACGTGGTTGAGAGTGTATGGCTTCCTGTAGAGCCCTGACCCAGATAATCTTGGATTCAGGTCCCCGTTTTCTTTATCAACCATGAGAGCAGAATGTCACCCAGCCTCTTAGAACCTCCATTTCTGCCCCTGCAAGGGCTGCACTTTGTGCCCTTAATCACAAACTCTATAGCTTATGTTACGGATATGTGGTGTATACGGCATATACATATATGTGGATATATGGTATATACAGCCTATGTTAAGGATATGTGGTGTATATGGCATATACATATAGGTGGATATATGGTATATACAGCCTATGTTAAGGATATATGGTAGAAAAGCACATGAGAGAATTTTCATTTGTTAGATCCTAATAAGGACCCAATAAATGAAAATCTTCTTCCACTGAGTCTGTGGACATCAATGAAGGTGGTGTGAGTTTTCACCCAAGGGCTCCCAGAGGCCCAAGGCCTCTGAAAGGGAAGTGTGGGGTGGAAGGGGACATGTGTCAGGTGAATATGGTACAGGGCTTGCTACCCCAGTGAGGTCAGGTGGGGTTCTGTATCCCCAGTGGCAAGTGGCACGATGTATGGTGTCACAGATCTGTACCCTCAAGCAAGTGACCTGATGTCTCTGGGCATGGAGCATCTTTTCTGTAACATGAGGATAATTAGTCATGCCTCCCAAGATTTTTAGGAGGATTTGATGTCTTATTGAAGACAGAAAACTGTAGTCCTATGTGGCTGGCTCCTCATAAATGCTCAGTGGAGGTTGGTTCCCTCTTCTCCTCTCCAGCGGCACTGCCTCTCTGAGCCCCCAATAATGCAAAGCCCTATTCTGTATGGGGGAGCTCCCCATGGACGGAAGAGGCTGTACCTCAACATGTGGGGTACTAAGAAAGGATTGGCGAATATGGCTGCATTCAGGAGCCTGAGATCCCACCAGAACACAGAGAGCTGGCAGGACACCTCAGGGAGGCTGACCACTGGGGAGACAGAGAGTCATGGGGGCCAGAGGGAGTGAGGGTGAGCAGTCACCAAGACCCTCTCATTTTACAAACCTGCCAGGACACAGGGGGTTAGCTGGGGGCTTTGGAGTGGCTTGAAAGGACAGCTTAGTCTTGAGGTCCAGAGCTGTCCATTTGTTTCCAAATGTCCTTGGAAACATCAAGGACATCTCATAGAATGTCCACTGATGGAACCAGAACATGGTAGAGCTGGATGTCTCAGACACTATTGGAACCAAACCCTCATCTTATAAATTAGGAACCTGAGCCTTAAAGGGTGAGGACATGCCCAGTGTGACAGCAGGAAATCTGACCAGGTCTTCATAACCAGAACTGACCTGTGGCCTCGGCCACCCCAGTTCTGACCTCATAAGCTTCCTTTAGCATCCTAGGCTCCCCCAGACCCCCTGCTGGAGAGAATGCCATGCCCCATGCCAGGCACCCGTAGTCAGGTTTGTTCTAGACCATAGGTGTGGAGATGTGACAGTCTTGGCTCAGCCCCCAGAGCTGTGGCACAGGAAAGACTGGCATGGGGTCTTCACACAGGGGACCCTGGTGGTGGTCGGCAGGATGAGGAGACTGCGCCAGGAAGTGGCATACAACTTGAGCTGGGGTATAAGTGAGATTTGGCCCCAAAAAGCAAAGGACAGGAAATGTCAAGTACCATATACTGAGTTATTAAGTTCTTCCCATGTACTAGACACTGAGCTATATCCTTTAACTCTACAGTTCTATTAATTCTTACATATGTGTCCCTTGGAAAGACCACCTATTTAAAAGAGTTACTCCTGGGGTCACTCTCTGTCTCAGCTCTTACCTCAACTTTTGACCATTTGTGCCTTTCTTTAAAGGGATTCATTCAATACATACCATCAGGTACATCGTGCCAGAACAGGGTGAGAAAGGGTTTTCAATCTTTTTTTAAAAAATCACATTGTTATAGTAGTACATACACTGTGTGTGGATAAGTCAGAGTTATTAGTGTGTCCCTGTCCCAGAAAGTGGGCACTATATCCATTAGCACAGAGCTTCTAATCTAGAGGTAGGAGAGATACATATTAAATTTTCACACAAATAACTCTTGGTTTCCTCCCATTAAACCATGAGCTTTGTGAGGACAAGGGCCAAGCTTATCCCCTTGGGATAAATGATGTGCTAAAGCTGATATGGATCCCAGAACTCATCTTACATATGCAGGGCTCTTGCCAACCAGTTTAACTTTTGGCAGCTTGACATTGGATAAAGTGAGAGTATTTACACCATGGAAATTGGCAAAGGCTACAAATCAGTGGGTTTTTTTTCTTCCTTTGCAGAATGTGGTTTGCCAGTGCGGCCTCTTCCCCTCTGCACTGGGGCCCATGCATGGCAAGAACTCAGTAAACACTCAGTTGATGAATGCTCACCAAGTCCACTCAGGTGAGGGAGCCACTGTGTTACTTCCATTTCTCAAAGTTACTAAACCACAGTGTGTGAGTTTTGAGGCTGAAATTTAAGCTTAGGTCACTGGCCCCCAAACTGTGCTTTGAACTGTGCAAGATCTAAGCTTCTGGAGAAGGAGCTGTCTACCCAGCAGGAAGGAGGAGGAACGAGCCTGGGTGGTGGGAAACCAAGGGCTGCCAGGCGAGGCCAGGCCGGGCATGGGGTGGAGGGCTGGGAAGGGGTTTGTGAGATCTGAGCTTCCAAATGTCAGGACCAGGACCCTGAAAAGTAGAGCCAGAAAATGCTTTTGTCTGTTGATAGATAGTTTTATTTCCAAAGCCATAAATGTCTACCTAGAGGCTGGAGCCCTTCCCAGGAAGGCATGTCTGAAATTGACTTTGAGAGGAGGTCAGCTGACATGCAATGGGGCTGATAGCTGAACCACAGCCGCTGACAGAGCTCAGCAGACAGACCTGTTTAAGGGCTCTGTGTCCCTGGGCCAGCAACCTCTTTCACCTCCTCCATAAATCTGAGAGCTCCCTGATGGAGCCCACACTAAGTTTTAATGGTCTCTGAAACTCCTGACTGTATGAGTGCTAAACGCACAGGAGGCTCTTGGGAGATGCTGAGTAAGAAATGAGTAAATGAGTAAGACTGCACATCTTAGGTGTGGGTCCAACAAGCGACACCTCTGTTTATGCTGACTTAAAAGTAATGTAGGCTCGGTGCCTGTGGCTCAATCGGCTAAGGCGCCAGCCACGTACACCTAAGGTGGTGGGTTCGAATCCCCAGCCCGGCCCGCCAAACAACAATGATGGCTACAACCAAAAAAATGGCCGGGCGTTGTGGCGGGCGCCTGTGGTCCCAGCTACGTGGGAGGCGGAGGCAGAAGACTCACTTGAGCCCAGGAGTTGGAGGTTGCTATGAGCTGTGATGCCATGGCACTCTACCCAAGGGGATAGCTTGAGGCTCCATCTCAAAAAATAAATAAATAAATAAATAAAATAAAATAAAATAAAAGTAATGTAAACTTAATGTATAGTTACCAGGTCAGACAACGAAGTATGTGACTCCTCCTAGGAAAAGTGCTTCGTACCTCACTGCTGAATATCACTATAGTCACCTTCAGAGCACTCCCCTCAGGAAGCTGTGCACCGACACCAGTGCCCAGCCCACCCTTCCACGCCCTTTTTCTAGCATAAATGTGCAGACTTCATTGTCAGTCCTCCCATGACGACAGCTCTGATGGCCATTCCAGGAAAAAGAGTTCCAAAATCGCTTTGAAGGTTGGACTAGGCCCTGGCGTCAGTGCACAGCTACCCGAGGGGAGGACTTTGAAGGTGACTATGGTGATAGTCCGCAGTGAGGTATGTAGCACTTGTTCTACGATGAGGTCACAAACTTAGTTGTCCGACCTTGTATTTTGGGAAAACAGATAATTGTAAGAAAGCAAATTAAAACTGTACCCCAGCCACAAAGCTTCGTGTTCAACATTATCATGTATTCTTTTAAAATACGTGTGTGTGTACACATAGGCATGTTTGTGTGTGTGTGTGTACTCACTAAATCACACAGTAGACATACACTTGGATTTTGCTATTTTTACTTTTGCTTTATAAGAAATACATTGTCATGCAATTAATGGCTTCTAAAACCTTTACTTTATAGTCTATTTAGCGTACTACCATATGGAATTATTGATCTGATCCTCCAATGTTTGACACTTATGTTGTTTTCTACTTTCAATTCTTTTAAACAGCACTGCAATGATAATTTTTCAACATAAATCATTGTCCAGATGTCTGTTTTGGATTTTTTTTAAACCTGTTTATTATAATTCCTTAGAAGCAGAATTAGTGATCAGAGAGTAAGTTTTTAAAGTAATACATAAGGCTAAGCTGAACTGTGGAAATTTATTTCAGGACCTTCCAGGGCAATGAGTATCAGCATTTTTTAGCTTTGCAGATTTTCCAGGTAACCAGTGTGGATCTCTCTGATTGCTGGTGGGGAATCGCTTTTCCCACTTATTCATGCACAATTCACATTTCCTCCCGCTGTCCTTTGTGCCTCTGGAAGCCAAAGGTACAAACCTGCAGCAGTGACTCTGCAAAGGGCCTGGGCGGTCACGCCTGAATGAGCTCCCTCAGAGCTGCTGGCTCAGCCCCTCAGCCACTGTGCCCTGCCTGCTCTCTGGGAGGCAGATCGCAGCGGCAGAACTGGAGTTGCCTGGCACAGGGGTCTGGTAGATTCCAGAAGAATCCAGCATAGGGAAAAGATTTTTGGGAAAAGCCACAGCCCAGCTGGCCGAGACCTGCAGCTGAGTTGGCACCCCAACTGACTCGGCACCCCAACACCTCCTCCCCTTGGTAGGAGGCTGAGATGCCTTGGGGGAACCCCCAGGAGAGCTGCCCTCCAGCCCGTCTGGCTCCCATTGCAGCTGTTTCCCTCAGATAGTTTCTTCAGGAGAAAGGAAGGAAAAGAAAAGAGTAAAAAGGAGAAGGCCCCGCGCGTGGCTCATACCTGTAATCCCAGCACTCTGGGAGGCCAAGGCAGGTGGGTCCCTTGAGCTCAGGACTTAGAGACCAGTCTCAGCAAGAGCAAGACCCCATCTCTACTAAAAATAGAAAGATGACATAAGCATTGTGGTGGGCACCTAGAGTCCAACTACTTAGGAGGCTGAGGCAAGGGATGGCGTGAGCCTAGGAGTTTGAAGTTGCTGGGAGCTATGATGCCACAGCATCACCCTGGGGCAACAGGGTGAGGCTCTGTCATATAAAATAAAGTAGGTATGGAGGACCCCAAAGAGACTCCTGGTAGATCCTTATGTATAAGGTGTTGCTCTCAAGAAAAAACTTAGAGAGGAAGGAAAAAACAGATCACAGAGCACTTTATATGTTCCAGTAATGAGCTTGGATTTTATTTAGTAGGCAATGGAGATGAAGGGGCAAGAGCATGGTGAGCCATGGGTAGATTTCTAGTTGACAATAAGATTGGGTTTGTCTTATAGTGGGTGACACTGCATGAGACCAGCTAACCCACACCACCGGCCCATTCACCCGTTCATCCATGCATCTGTCAATCCAGCTATCTAGCCATCTATTCTTCATCCATCACCCAACTCTTCATCCATCTATTCTTTAATGTATCCAAAATACATAAGACATGCCTTTTTTTACAGCATTGTTTTACTACACTTTACAGATATTTCACTTTTTACAAATTGGAAGTTTGTGACAACTCGTGTAGAGCAAGTCTATTAACGTGATTTTTCCAACATCACGTGTTCACGTTGAGCCTCTGTCGCATTTTGGTAATTTTCACAATATTTCAAACTTTTTATTATAGTGTATGCATGCATTCAATGCGTCTATTCTTTAATTCAACATCCACCCCCCAAGTATCCGTTCATCCATCTATCCATTCGACTACTTACCTATCCAATCTGTTACTGATGGGTCACTTTTATCCTCTGAAGAACTGTCTCTCGTCATCTGTCGTCAGCTCCTTCACTCCACTGGGGAACATCTCATTGCCTATGTAGTTCCTGACGGGGCTCCCAATCAGTCTATTCCCCAACCCATAAGAGTGGCTGTGTGATTTTAAGCCATTCTAAATGGTAGGGAGCAATGACCACATGTCCCCAGATGTTGACACAGGATTATAGAAACTTGTGAAGAGTCTCTCGTCCCCTTGTGGTAACAATATCAGGCTGAAGTTTCAGAGATCTTATCACCTAAATCAGGGCCAGGGGAGGTGAAAATGTATCACTTTTTCTGTCCTGGCCTTGGAAGGAAGTCATGAGACCTCACCTTTGCCACATGCCACATCCTGTTGTGACTGAGGCAGTCACAAAGCCTGGCCCAGATTCAGGCAGGGAGGAAAACAGACTCCGTGTCTCAATGGACGTTTTAGGAAGTTCACGTGATACAGAAAACTATGTTGTGGCCTTTTATTTTTATTTTTTTAAGAAATCTCATCTTGTATTAATAACAAGTTTTTACATCTTATTTAATTCTATTATGAATCCTATGAAATAGAATGGCAAGATTATCGTCATTTCTCTAAAAGCAAAACTATGACTCCCTTAGGTCAATTAGTTTTTCTAAGACCACAGGACTAATAGGTGACTGAATGGGAAGTAGAATCCCAGTATCCAAAGTCATAAACCAGAGGGTCCCCTGCCTGAAAAGAGACACGAGAAATAGGATTTACACTTTCAGGCATCCATCTCCAGAATCTCTTTAAATAAAAATATGTCAAGGATGGGTAATACATTAGGCAGCTCGTAACTTACACCAGGGTAACTTTAGAGATTGCTTCCAGCCCTTTCTTGAAACAGGGACAGCAATGTATGGGCAAGGATAAGACCAAAGAGAGACCAGCACCTCTGACTGAACCTTGGGGCCCTCCACAACCCCATCACCCAAGGGACTGTGGACCACCCCAGCATGGAGTGGAGTCTTGGGCTTCTCTGGGCAGACTAGCCCATGTACCTTCTTATGTGAATGCCACAATCATTCTGCCCTCTTTACACAAGCGGGATGCTGCAGGGAAGCAGATAATTCAGCTGGCAGTGTGCATTTTAGGTACTGGGCACTGAAGACACTGGTGTGGTGGGTACCTGCCAGGGACAGTGCAGGGGATGCTTCCCAGAGAGGGTCATGGATGCTGGAGTGCAGTCTCAAGGATGCAGGGAGGCTTTGGGGGTGGGAGAGCCCTGGGGGTCCTGGTGCATAGCCAGTATAGCTCTACTTCAGTGACTCAGGGAAATAGGAGGGGAGCTGCTGGGATATGGAGCTGAGGAGGAAGTCAACGCCCAGACACCAAGAACTCCAATGCCAGGCGGAAGTGTTTGAAAGTCTCCTAGAGGCCAAGGGTCATCAAACAAACAAGGAAATAAATCAAAAGTCACTTTCGTGTTTTGGCAAAATGAATGTGTTTTTTTAAGTTCAAGCAATACTGAAAACAATATAACAACAACAACAAAAAATGGCAAAGATTTATCCAGGATCCCACCACATAGAACAATCCTGTTGTTGTTGGTATTTGGCAAACATCATCCCAAACTGTTTACAAATGGATGCCAAGCCCCCTCCACACTGGGGCTTCCATAGCAATAAAGCTGGTGGGGAATGAACTTCTGTTTGCTTTGGTCATTGCTGTGTCCCCAGCATCTAGGAAAGTGCCTGGCACAGTGCAGGTGCTCAGTACATACTCACTGAATGAATAAAAGAAATAATTTAACAAAAATGAGATATACTAGGTCTACAGTTCACAACCACCAGTTAGGAAAGGGGCCACCCAGCAGGAAGGGAGGGGCAGGTGAGCAAAGCTTCCTTTGTATTTACAGCCGCTCCCATGGCTCCTTTGCATCACTGCCTGAGCTCCTCCTCCTGCCGGATCAGAGGCGGTGTTAGATTCTCACAGGAGCATGGGCCCTTCTATAGACAGTGCATGCGAGGGGTCTCGGTTGTCCGCTCCTTAGGAGAATCTATGGCCTCATGATCTGATGTGGAGACGTAATACACTTGAATCATCCAGAACCATCCCCCCTCATCTATGGAAAAATTGTCTTTCATGAAATTGGTCTTGTTTTCAAAAAGGTTGGAGACCACTTTTCTAGATCACTGGAGTATTACTTAGAATTTTCATTTAAAATGAAGACAAGGAAATGAAAATGAAACTCAGGAACTTGATAAATTTGTTTACAGCAGAAAATACTATTTTCTAAAGGTTTCCTCTACTAAGGTTAAAATAAATGTATGTTTAAAGGAAAAACACTCAGAGGCTGGGATTTTTGGTTGAAGGGGAGGGGGCATGTTCCAATGTCGAGGAGTATCATTAACTGCCCATGGTGTAAGATGAGAAAGTCCTCCATTTCTGTTTCCTGATTCTTGTACTTTGTACTACTGATTTATTAAATATTAAGTTTGACGCAACTTGCACTCTGTTTCAGAGCCATAACTCCCACACTGGTTTTGAATTACTTTGACATTTCGGAGGACTCAGTGTTCATCATTAGCCTCGTTCTGGCAGCTTCTGCACCTCGATGTTCTACATGCCGACAGTAGCTCTTGATATGTAGCAGAGAGGAACACAGACTGTTTCCACGGATGGAGCACAGCCTAGGAGGTGTCCAGTCTCAGCTTGAGCTTCCTAAGAATCAGACTCTCACACAGGGATTTACAAACATACTTTCCTCTGGAAATGATCTCAGGAGGTACCAGGGCATGAGAAAGTGAGGCAGGGAAGGGGAGAATGCCGGTGTCACAGGTGGCAATGAGTGGGTTGCCACTATGGGCACCTGGGGCTCAGTCCTACTTGGCTTTTCCAAAAGGCTGCGGAGAGCCTGACTCGGCACTACTAGCTGAAGGCGCTGGACTTGCAGCCACCAGCTCCCCACCTGTCACTAGCCACAGGCTGCTCCTGGACTTCCAGGCCGCCCTGGCCTGCTCTCTGCACAGGCTGAGAAGCAGGAGCTCCAAGAGGAAAGCGTGTGGTCACTGAGGGGACAGGATCAGGGACAGGGCATTGACAGCTTAGCTGTGGGTGAGTGCATCCTTTCCGTAGGATGCTATTGCCATGGGGTGGCCACCACGTGTCCCTGATGGACTGCCTGTTACCCTGCCCAGCCCCAGGTGAGGTCTCCCACTTCTGATCACCATGGGGCCAATGGGAAGGGACATTGAGTCGACTTGGCTCAGAGAGCCTTCTGCCTCACTGGTTGATGGTTTGTTGGGAGGGGTGCTCATTTTCAGCTTGACTAAGTTTAGGGGCTATAAAGCCAGCTGCTTCCTCGGCCACATCCCACCCATGCAATTCAACCAGGTGAAACTTTCCTGACAGTGGACACAGATACATCTATTTCTCCTCCCTTTTTATGATGCTAGAAATGATCCTTGCCTGTTATGTAAACCTGGGAAAATACAAAAACATGGAAAAGAGGAGGTAAATTGCACCTAAAATCCCATCAGCCAAAGAGAAGTAATTAACATTTCTGCAGTTTATCTTTCAGAGTATTTGTGTTACACATATGCTTATATGATTGAAGTCTTTTTACATATAGTTTTCTATCCTAACTTTTTTTTTTTTTTTTTTTTGCAGTTTTTGGCTTGGTCTGGGTTTGAACCCTCCATCTCCAGTATATGGGGCCGGCACCCCACTCCTTTGAGCCACTATCCTAATTTTTGTTTTTAACCTACCACATCATGAACATTTGTCGTTGTTGTTGTTATACAAAATCTGAATTGCTTCAAAATCTGGAACATTTTGAGTCCCAACGTGATGCCACAGGTGGAAAATTGCACACCAGACCTCATGCAACAGGTCACAGTCAACACACAGGTGCATGACACAGGTGTATTTAACATCCTCAAGGGAAAAAAGACCCTCCCAACTCCCAGCTGTGATATGTCTTTGCTGAGCATGCCCAGATTTTCCTGCATAAGCACACCCACGAAGAATAATAAGATGGCACCTGAACAGGACAGATGCACCCACAGCAGGTTCCTTATGATAATTCACACGGGCCAAGACATACAGGGGTTATTCACTATGTTTTAATGCTTACCCTCTTGTCTGTGATGTAATGATATGGTTGAACATGTCAAAAAGGCCTGCAGATACCCGTATGGATAACTGTGATAAGAAAAAGAGGAAGCATTTATGTTCATCTATAGACAGAAAGTCACCCCGTTAGACAAACTGCACAGCAGTGTAAGTGGGAAAGGTCTTTCGGAAGAGGATGCTATAGCAGGGACCACCATATATGACCTGAAGGAAGAGCCTTGTGATAAAAATGAACATCTCTGCTGTGTATTAAAAGAATCAACTGGTCAGCATCACAGAGCACGTGCCACTTAACGGTGTGCTGATCACAAAACAAGCAAAGATCCGGCACAGTGAACCGAAAATTAAAGGGACCTGTGAGCACTCAACAAGCTGGCTGCGGAAATTTAAGAAAAGACACAGCATTAAAGCTTTGTAGTGTTAAAAGTATTTCACTTTTCAAATCAGTACACTGGACCCCATAAATGCATCAATGTACACAGTTATGATTTAATTTAAAAAAATAAATTTTTTTAAAAAGGTTCTGCTGGTCATGAAAGAGTGCAGAAATTCAGTGATGAGTTTGCTGAGGTTGTCGCTGAGGAAAATCTGCCCCAGAACAAGTCTGTCGTGCTGATGAAACATCACTGTCCCCCAAAGGCACGGTCTACAGCTGACCAGACAGCCCCTGTGAAGAGCCCAGGTGCCCAGGGCGGAGGAACCGTGCTGGCACGCTCTGATGCAGCAGGTGTGCACCCGTAGATCTGCTGTCATAGGCGAAGTCTTGCATCTGCAGTGTTTTCAAGGAGTGAATTATTTACCAGTCTGTTATTTTGCCAGTGAAAATGGTGTAGATCTCCAGGCCATCTTTTCTGATTTCACAAATATTTTGCACAGCAGCTCACACTCACAGAGGGAAAGCTGGACTGGACGACAACTGCAAGATTTTTTTTTTTTTTCTGGACAACAGTTCTGCTCAGACTCCAGCTGCTTGTCATAAAAAATAATGTTTATGTCATGTCCTTTCCCCCAAATGTGACTTCGTTAATTCAGCCATGTGACCAAGTTATCCTTAGATCAATGAAGAATAGACACAAAATCACTTTCTTGAGCACCATGCTAGTGGCAGCAGACAGAGGCAGGGTGTGGAAGGGTTTCAAAAGTTTAGCTTGAAGGTTGCGTGACATGCTGTTGCCAACGGTGGGGACACAGTGACAGAAAACACAGTTGTGCGTGCCTGGTACAGTGATGATGAGTGAGGTGGTGACTTTGAAGAAATGTGTATGTTAAGTGAGAAAGAAATGATGCCTGGCCTCCTTCCAGATGCAAAAGATACACTTTCAGAGTCTGTTGGTAAGCTGGATGAAGTGGATACCAAAGTTGGGGGCTTAATTTTGTTTATTTGTTTGAGATAGGGTCTCACTCTGCTGCTCAGGCTGCAATCCAGTGGCACGAGGACAGCTCACTAAAGCCTCAAACTCCTGAGCTCAATGAACCCTCCACTTCACTCTCCTGAATAGCTGGGATTACAGGTTGTGCTCCTATGCCTGGCTAATTGTTTTTAATACTCTGTAGCAATAGAGGTCTCACTATGTTGCCTACGCTGGTTTGAAATCTCTGACCTCAAGTGATCCTCCTGCCTCAGATTCCCAAAGTGTTGAGATTACAGGCATGCCCTTCAACCTTGAAGAAATTTTTAACATGAATAATGTTGCTCCATTCATTGACTAGTAGCAAAATAAACAAAAAAGTTTTGAATCAAGGTGATGGTCACAATGGTGAAGATGAAAAAGATATTGGTAACTCTGCAGGATGATCGCCTATTAACCTGTGGTCCCCAACCCTGGTACTGAGGCGTGGCCTGTTAGGAACCAGGCTGCACAGCGGGGGTGAGTGAGGGAAGCGTCATCTGTATTTGCAGCTGCTCCTCGTCCCTTGTGTCACTGCCTGAGCTACATCTCCTGTCACAGCAGTGGCAGCAGTAGATTCTCATAGAATCATGAAGCCTACTGTAAACCGCGCTTGGGAGGCATCCAGGTTGTGCTCGCCTTGTGAGACTCTAATGGCTGATGATCTGAGGTGGGGCTGTAACGCACTTGAATCATCAGGAAACCATCAGCACCCTTCACTCTGAGTGGTGGAAAAACTGACTTCCATGGAAGCAGTCCCTGGTGCCACAGTTGAGGACCACTGCTCTAGACAGCGTGGTGAGAATGTGTGGTGGGCTTATTGAAGGGAGAGAACAGAACTTCTTTTTTTTTTTTTTGAGACAGAGCCTCAAGCTATCCCCCTGGGTAGAGTGCCATGGCATCACAGCTCATAGCAACCTCCAACTCCTGGGCTCAAGTGAGTCTCCTGCCTCCGCCTGCCAAGTAGCTGGGACCACAGGCGCCCGCCACAAC
>CAUYQV010093896.1:0-11963 GCA_963574575.1 Galagoides demidoff | reverse complement strand
TAGTAGAGACAGGGTCTCACTCTTGCTGAGGTTGGTCTTAAGCTCCTGAACTCAAGCAATCTACCAACCTTGGCCTCCCAGACTGCTGGGATTACAGGCGTGAGCAACCACACCCAGCCCAAAATGAGACTTTTTTTTTTTAAGACAGAGTCTCACTATGTCACCCTTGGTAGAGTGCTGTGGCATCACAGCTCACAGCTAACTCCAACTCTTGGACTTAAGCGATTCTCTTGCCTCAGTCTCCCAAATAGCTGGGACTACAGGCGCCCACCACAACGCCTGGCTTTTTGTTGTAGTTGTCATTGCTGCTTTAGCTGGCTGGGGCCGGGTTCGAACCTGCCACCCTAAGTATATGGGGCCAGTGCCCTATCCACTGAGCCACAGGTGCTGCCTCCAAAATGAGACATTTTTAAAACACAAGAATAGGCTCAGCGCCTGTGGCTCAAGCGGCTAAGGCGCCAGCCATGTACACCCAAGGTGGCGGGTTCAAATCCAGCCCAGGCCCGCCAAACAACAATGATGGCTGCAACCAAAAAATGGCCGGGCGTTGTGGCAGGCGCCTGTGGTCTCAGCTACTTGGGAGGCTGAGGCAGGAGACTCGCTTGAGCCCAGGAGTTGGAGGTTGCTATGAGCTGTGATGCCATGGCACTCTACCCAGGGGGATAGCTTGAGGCTCCGTCTCAAAAAAAAAAAAGTTAATGACTTAATAATTATAACTGATTATGAAAACAGAGCCTGATTATGAAAACAGAGCTTGAGGCTCTGTCTCAAAAAAAATAAATAAATAAATAAAATAAAAGAAAATAAACACAAGAATACAGAAGTACAAATTCCACACTTCATGTAGCCTCTGGAATATTCCAAGGGGCACTCACGAAAGAATGAATGAAGAAAGTAAGTAACAGCTTAGTACCATTTCAAAAATAGTTTTTACCTTGCAGACTCCCTGAAAAGTTCTCAAAGATTCCCAGACCACACTTTGAGAATAGCTGGTCTAATTATTCCCAACAAAATTATCAATGACACTATAAACATCTTTTCTCAAACTTGCCTGAAATTTGCGAAGAAAATTCCAAGTGTAAGGGAGATCAAGGAGGAAGAGAAATAAATAATTTATTCTAAAATATATATCTTAGGCCAGGCACCATGGCTCACGCCTAGCACTTCAGGAGGCAGAGGTGGGTGGATTTCTCGCGCTCAGAAGTTTGAGACCAGTCTGAGCAAGAGCAAGACCCTGTCTCTATTAAAAATAGAAAAAAGTAGGCAGGTGCCTGTAATCCCAGCTACTTGGGAAGCTGAAGCAAGAAAGTTGGTCACTTGAGCCCAAGAGACTGAGGTTGCTGTGAGTTATGATAATGCCACAGTACTTCTACCCAGGACAACAGGTTGAGACTCTTGTTTCAAAAAAAAAAAAGAAAGAAAGAACAGGACAGAACAGGACAGGAAAGGAAAGGAAAGGAAGATGAAATAACAAAAGGCAACTACTAGTTTTACTTAAACTTTTACTTAATCTTGAACTCCTGACCTCAAGGGAGCCTTCCACCTTAGCCTTCCAGTGACCTCGAGTGATCCTCCCACCTTAGCCTCCCTGAGTGCTAGGATTAAAGGCATGACCTACTGCACCCAGCCCCAGACTTGATCTTGAAAGACTTAGTCTTTAAGTGTTCCCAAAGAACCCACTTTATTTTTTTAAACTTTTATATTTTTTATTTCAAAGTTTTAAGAGGGCATCCCATGCGCAAGACATGAACAGACCCTTCTCCAAGAACAGATGAATGGCTAACAAACACATGATAAAATGCTCATCGTCCCTAATCATCAGAGAAATATAAATCGAAACCACCCTGAGATATCACCTAACCCCAGTAAGACAAGCTCACATCACAAAGTCCCAAAGTTACAGATGCTGGCATGGATGTGGAGAGAAGGAAACACTTTTACACTTCTGGTGGGACTGCAAACTAATACAACCTCTTTGGAAAGCAGTATGGAGACTCCTCAAAGAGCTAAAAGTAGACCTTCCATTTGATCCCATGGCCCATTGCTAGATATCTACCCAGAAAAGAAAGGGTCATTTTACCATGAGGACATTTGCCCTGGAATGTTTGTGCCAATTCAAATTCAATCCCCAAGGCATGGCGTCAATCCAAGTGCTCATTAACACATGAATGGATTAATGAACTATAGCATATATATACCATGAGATTCTATTTGGCCATAGAAAAGTATGTAGACTGCATCTTTTATGTTAGCCTGGATGGAGCTTGAAGAGCACTCTTTTGGTGGAGTACCACAAGAATGGAAAAGCAAGTATGCAATGCGCTCAATACTAATATTAGTCAATAGATAAACAACTACACTCCCACACGAGAGAAAAACACAATTGCTTTCAAGAGGAGAGGGGAGAAGAGGTAAAAGGGAGAGGAAAGGAGGGAGGGGGATTGATAAACTCTCGCCTACTGGGCATAATGTAAGGGTATACAGCACATCTCCTGGGTGAGGCACGCAACTATAATTTGAACTTTATCTAATAAGTGCAAAGAATGTAACCTAATAATTTGTATCCTCATATACTCCGAAATAAATTTTTTAAAAATTAAGGGGATATGATTGTTTTTGTTACATGGATATATTTTATAAAGCCTAAGTCAGTTCTTTCACTGTGCCTATCACCTGAATGCTGTTCACTGTGCCCAGTAAGTACGTTTTTACTCCTCCCCTCCTTTCCCCCAGAACCCACTTTCGTATATAGTCTCAAACACAGACTATAATAATGAAAATTTCTCCCGTTCATTAACTCCTCTTTTCTGTTAGTTTACCCTTACTTTAAAAGAACTATCAAGTAAGCAGTTGTTTGTGGCTTCTCCTACCACTTCCACTGTTTCCCACAGTTAAGAATACATACCACTGGAGATACAGGAGACAATGTGAGGAAGTAGATAGAAAAACAATTTTTACGTTACTTTTTTATATATTTACTTGAAAGTAGATGAATAAAAAATATAAGTATATTGCAGCGGCACCTGTGGCTCAGTGAGTAGGGTGCTGGCCCCATATACTGAAGGTGGCGGGTTTGAATTCGACTCTGGCCAAACTGAAACAAAAAATAGCCGGGCATTATGGCAGGTACCTGTAGTCCCAGCTACTCGGGAGGCTGAAGCAAGAGAACTGCCTAAGCCCAGGAGTTGGAGGTTGCTATGAGCTATGATGCCACAGCACTCTACTGAGGGCAATAAAATAAGACTCTGTCTCTAAAAAAAAAAAAAAAGAAAAGAAAAGAAACACTTTCCTTTCACTAAAAAAAAAAAAAAAAGAAAGAAAGAAAAAAGGAGAGGCTGGCTCATGCCTATGCTCCTAGCACTCTGGGAGCCCCAGGTGGGTGGATCGCTGGAACTCAGGAGTTCTATCCCAGCCTGAGCAAGAGCGAGACCCTGTCTCTACTAAAAATAGAAAAATTACCCAGGCATTGGGGCAGGCACCTATAGTCCCAGCTACTTGGGAGGCTGAGGTAAGAGGATCACTTCAGCCCAAGACTCTGAGGTTTCTGTAAGCGATGATGCCCATTGCACTCTACCGAGGACAACAAAGTGAGACTCTGTCTCAAAAAATGAATAAAATAATAAAATAAAATAAAGTAAAGTAAAATAAAAATAACAAGAGTACTCTCAGCTAGACAACCCAAGATAGAAAACTGAGTTATCCTATATGCACCCTTACATTTTCCTTCACCCCTATCACTGATCACACAGAGTCTCCACATATAAAACAGGTTAAAAGCAAGCTCTTCCATGCCCACTCAGCCTCTCCTTTAGCTTCCATGGCAAGCCCATGACATTTCTGCTACCCTAGGGCCCAACAGAAGAAGACAGTTTGCTTTTTTTCTTTTTTTTGAGACTGAGTGTCACTCTGTGCCATGGGTAGAGTGCCCTGGCTCCATAGCAACCTCAAACTCTTGGGCTCCAGCAATCCTCTTGCCTCAGCCTTTCCAGTAGCTAGGACTACAGGCATCTGCCACAACACCCAGTTAGTTTTTCTATTTTTAGTACAGATGGGGTTTCACTCTTACTCAGGGTGGTCTGGAACTCCTGAGCCAAGCAATCCACCTGCCTCGGCCTCCCAGAGTGCTAGGATTACAGGCGTGAGCCACTGCGCCCGTCCCAAACTCCTGATCACACTGATTTCTCTACTAGAAATGCTCATCCTCCCATTTGCCTGATAAATACTATTTTTTATTTCAGATTAATGTGAGGTTACAAACAATTAGGTTACAATGTTTACATTTGTTAGGTAGACTCTCTGTTGTAGTTGTGTCCAGGAGGTGTGCCATATACTCTTACATTGTGCCCATTCAGGGGGAGCACACCAATCCCCTCCCCTCCTCCCCTCTCCCCCTCTTGAATTGAATTGAGTTTGTCTCATGTGTGGGCGTGACAAACACTACTTCCATACCTCCATTATGTACCCCTTGCACCTTCACACCTTAGTCTCCTACCATATGGATAATACTGTATTGATTCATTTACATATCTATCTCACTACTTTAATCTTCTAGAGGACAGAGACAATGTCTATTTGTCCTTATACCCCTAGCACCTAGCACAAAGCCTGGAAGATGATAAGCATGCCATTAATGTTTAATCAGACACTGTACAGAAAAACAAAAAGTGAACTGGTAAGTAAAGCAACATTCCTATATTTTTTCTTTTTTTGAGACAAAGTCTCACTACATCGCCCTTGGTAGAGTGCTGTGGCATCACAGCTCACAGCAACCTCAAACTCATGGGCTTAAGAAATTCTCTTGCCTCAGCCTCCCAAATATCTGGGACTACAGGTTCCCACCACAACGCCCAGCTATTATTTTTGTTGTTATAGTTTTCATTGTTATTTAGCAGGCCCGGGCCAGGTTCAAACCCGCCAGCCCCAGTGTATGGGGCCGAAGCCCTAACCACTGAGCTTTGGACACTGAGCCAACATTCCGATATTGATATAGTAATTACTCAATACTTACATGGGCAATGCAATCATGTTTTGATATGCCACCATCGGTAATA
The DNA here is from genome assembly GCA_963574575.1 of Galagoides demidoff. Classification (NCBI taxonomy): domain Eukaryota; kingdom Metazoa; phylum Chordata; class Mammalia; order Primates; family Galagidae; genus Galagoides; species Galagoides demidoff. The sequence goes on along the minus strand of CAUYQV010093896.1, from coordinate 6,912 downwards.
AGACATCCTATTGGAAATCCTGTTTTGCAGTACTTTTTTCCATTTTCCATATCACGACACCATGTTACTGGCATATTATCAATAATCCTAAGTATAAATGTTTGAAAAATAAAAGATTTAACAAGCACTTCACATTAACTTAACAGCATCTTACATATATTTAAGTTCAAATTTTTAATCAAACTCAAGTCACAAAAAATAGTATGCAATTTCTAACATGTACATATCTACTAAAAGTACTTTTGAATGGAATGGGAAAATTAAGTCATGTTATTTCAGATGTCATACCTACCAGTGATGCTGGTAATTTAGTTGTATTCCTTTCATCAAAAAAGCCAATTTGTTCCTTTCATCTTTATTTCCTGGATCATAAGATCTTACACAAACTTTTATACATGTTTCTGTTTTATTAAAAGAAAACTGTTGAGAAAAAATTCAAAAATATTAAGAGATTTGACTAAATTTTATAATTCAAATGTCACAATATATGCAAATCATCTTATAGGTAAAACTTTTCTTCAAAGACTTCATCCTGCCCTTATTCTATATGTTTTCTCCTCTAAATATTAATTGATGACTGAAGCGATGACAGTAGACACATTCACACACACAAAGTTGTCAGCACTGAACAAAAGAATTTACCTTCTTTAATATATAAACGAGCCAGGATATAAAATCCACTGTACTTTCCTAAAAACTACCTTGATATAAAATCTTTCGCTTAAAAGTGATAGTGAAATTGACTATAGTGATGGTTACACAACTCTGTGAATACACAAAAAATATACCATTGAATTAGACACTTTAGGTGGGTGAACTACATGGCCCGTGATTTCTCTCTCAATAAAGCTGTTACCAAAAAATGTGTTAATAAAATATTTTATGCCTTTAATATGAAATCTTGGTTTACAAGGTCTATATGGAGGATTCTCAAGGCAAAGTGCCAGTGTCATTAATCAGGAAATAATGGGGCTCAGCGCCTGTAGTTCAGTGAGTAGGGTACCAGTCACATACACTGAGGCTGGCAGATTCGAGCTCGGCCCAGGCCTGCTAAACAACAATGACAAGTACAACCAAAAAATAGCCATGGCTATAGGCATTGTGGTAGGCACCTATAGTCCCAGCTACTTGGGAGGCTGAGGCACAAGAATCACTTAAGCCCAAGAGCTGAAGGTTGCTGTGAGCTGTGACACAACAGCACACTACCAAGGGCAACATAGTGAGACTCTGTCTCCAAAAAAAAAAAAAAAAAAAAAAAAAGATCTGGAAATAATGAAAGAGAATAAACAATGAAAAAAGACACCTTACTTATAGAAAAGTGATATTCATGACCCTGACAGGAGTGCAACCATTTTAGAAAATCAGTTCTGAATCCAGCAATCCCCTCCTCAGACTCCTGGAGTGCATCAAGGCCAGAGTTCCTGGAAACACCCTACCCAAATCCTGGCCAACACTAAGGATTTCTGGCCCTAAGAGAAGAGCCCCAGTCAGTATTCCAGGCTCACTGCCTCATCATAGCTATACTGATAAGGCTAATAAAAGTCTTTTACAACCGTGTGGGAGCTGAGTTAACATCTGGTCAGTCTCCAGATTTCTTTTCACCCTTAACATGTCTTTCCTTGTCTCTGGACTGGCCTCCTCTCCTTTCTTTTGGACCCTCAACCCGGTTCTATGCCAGAACCTCTCAACTTCATGGCCTAAAATCATGCAAATGTTAACGAAAAACTCCTTATTGGCAGCTGAATCATAAATCACTGCCAAGTTTCTTCAATCCAATGGGCAGCATTTCTCACTAATGTGCCCTTTTCTGTTAGAATAATGGCACTCCACAAAGGCATTGTGTGCAACTTTAATCAACGAGCTAATGCTGAACACACAATCAATGTTAACAGACCAACAGAAAACTCCAAAATATACCCATACAACAATGCCTAGGTGAATTTTTACAAAGTTGCAAAAGCAATTCAATGGGAAAAATACAAAATTTTCAACAAATGGTATTAAAGCAATCAAACATCTATTCTGCTTTTTTAGGCAAGAAAAAGAATTAATCTCAACTTTAACTTCATATCTTATATGGAAAAAACTCAAAATAGATCATAGACTTAAATATATAAAGAAAAATTATAATTTGGGGGGGAGACAGAGTTTCACTTTATCGCCCTTGGTAGAGTGCTGTGGCATCACAGCTCACAGCAACCTCCAACTCCTGGGCTTAGCTGATTCTCTTGCCTCAGCCTCCTGAGTAGTTGGAACCACAGGTACCTGCCACAACTCTCAGCTATTTTTTTTTGTTGCAGTTTGGCCAGGGCCAGGTTCAAACCCGCCACTCTCAGTATATGGGGCCTGCGCCCTACCCACTGAGCTTCCAACGTCACCCTATAAAACTTTTTTTTAATTGAGATAGAGTTTCACTCTGCTGCCCTGGATAGAGTGTCATGGCATCATAACTCACAGCAACCTCAAACTCTTGGGCGTGAACAATCCTCTTGTCTCAGCCTCCAGAGTAGCTGGGATTATAGGTGTCTGGCACAATGCCTGGCTAGTTTATAAAAACTTTAAAAGAAGCAGCGCCTGTAGCTCAGTCAGCAGGGCTCCAGCCAAGGGTGGCAGGTTCAAACTCAGCCCAAGATAGCTAAAAAAAAAATAGAAAGAAAAACTGAGGCAAGAGGATCACTTGAGCCCAAGAGTTGGAAGTTGCTGTGAGTTATGATGCCACAGCACTCTACCCAGGGTGACAGCTTGAGACTCTGCCTCAAAAAAAATTTTAGAAGACTGGAAAAACATTGGAGAGACCTAAGGCTATGCAAAGTCTTCTTAGACATGACACCAAAAATGCAATTCATAAAAGGAAAACTTGATAATTTAACCTCATCAAAATTTAAAACTTGTGGCTTGGCGCCTTAGTTCAGTGGTTAGGGCACTGGCCACATGCACCAGGGCTGGTGGATTCAAACCCAGCCCAGCCCTGCTAAACAACAACAACTACAACAAAAAAATAGCCAGGCATTGTGGTGGTGCCTGTAGTCCCACCTACTTGGGAGGCTGAGGCAAGAGAATCACGTAAGCCTAAATGTTTGAGGTTGCTATGAGCTGTAACGCCACAGCACTCTACCGAGGGCAACATAGTGAGACTCTGTCTCAAAAAAAAAAAATTAAAACTTCCTTGGCGAAGACCCTGTTAAGATAAAAAAACACAAGCAAGCTACAAACTTGAAGGAATTATTTGTATTCCACTCTCTCAACAAAGGCCTCATATCTAGAATATATTAAAAAGTCTGAAAACTCAGAGGGACTTTACTTAAAAATGTAATCAGTGTAACCTGGCTTCTTGTACCCTCAATGAATCCTCAACAATTAAAAAAAAAAAGTCTGAAAACTCAACCATAAAAGAACAAATACTCCTATTAGAAAATGGACAAACAGGGAAACATTTCACTGAAAAGGATATATGAAGGGCAAATAATCATATGAAAAGGTACTCAACATTAACCACGAGGAAGAAGCAAATTAAATCACAATGAGGGCTGGGCACAGTGGCTCATGCCTATAATCCCAGCACTCTTGGAGGCCAAGACAGGTGGATAGCTTTAGCCCACGAGTTCAAGACCAGCCTGAGCAAGAGCCAGACTCCATCTCTAAAAATAGCCGGGCGTGAGCAGGCGCGGTGGCTCATGCCTGTAATCCTAGCTCTCTGGGAGGCTGAAGCAGGTGGATTGCCTGAGCTCAGGAGTTCTAGACTGGCCTCAGCCAAAGTTAGACCTTGTCTCTAAAAGGTTCTAACCTTCTGGTGGGTGCCTATAGTCCCAGTTACTTGGGAGGTTGAGTCAAGAGAATCACTTAAACCAAGGAGTTTGAGGTTGCTGTGAGCTATGACACCATAGTACTCTACTAATGGCAACAAAGTGAGACTCTGTCTCAAAAAAAAAAAACCAGTATGAGACCCCCATCTCTACTAAAAATAGAAAAACTAACTGGATATTGTGGCCAGTGCCTGCAGTCCCAGCTACTAGAGAGGCTGAGGCAAGAGGATCACTTGAAAACAAGAGTTTGAGGCTGTTATGAGCTATGAAGCCACAGGCCTCTACCCAGGGTGACAAGAGTGAGACTGTTCCCCCCCTAAAAAAAAACCCCAAACCCCACAGTGAGATATCACTACACACCCACCTATCAGGAAGGCTAAAATAAAAGATAGTGACAACACTAAGTACTGACAAAGATGCAGAAAAACTGGATCATTCACACATTGTTGGTTGGAACATAAAATGATACAGTCGCTGTGGGAAACAGGCAGCTTCTTACAAAACTAAACATGCAACTGTCATACAACCCAGCCATTGTACTCTTGGGTGTTTATCCCAGAAAAAATGAAAACCAAACTGCACAAAAAACTTACACACAAATACTCATAGCAATCAAAAGCAAAAAATGGCCTAAATCTCCTTCAGTGGAGTGAATAGTTAAACCAACATCAATGCCATGGGATTCTACTCAGCAATAAAAAATAATGAACTAGGCTGAGCGCCTGTGGCTCAATCGGCTAAGGCGCCAGCCACGTACACCTAAGGTGGTGGGTTCGAATCCCCAGCCCGGGCCTGCCAAACAACAATGATGGCTGCAACCAAAAAATGGCCGGGCGTTGTGGCAGGTGCCTGTGGTCCTAGCTACTTGGGAGGTGGAGGCAGGAGACTCACTTGAGCCCAGGAGTTGGAGGTTGCTATGAGCTGTGATGCCATGGCACTCTACCCAGGGGGATAGTTTGAGGCTCCGTCTCAAAAAAAAAAAAATAATGAACTACAGGTATTGATATACATGACCACCTGGTGGACCTCAAAAGAATCATGCTAAGTAAAAGAAGCCAATCCCAAAAGGTTACACGCCATATGATTCCATGCATATAATCATTCTTGAAATAATAACACAAGAAGAGATTAGTGTTTGTCAGGGGTAAGGAATGTTGGACACGGTTGGGGACCACTGTGAAAGCAGAAGCATGAGGGAGACTTGTAGTGATGAAACTATCTGTAACTTGAAAAAAAATGTATAAACTGTCTCAGCGCTCATAGCTCAGTGGTTAGGGCGCCAGCCACATACACCCAGACAGGTGGGTTCAAACTGTCCCAGGCCTGCTAAACAACAATGACAACTACTAAAACAACAAAAACAGCCAGGCATTGTGGGGAGCGCCTGTAGTCCCAGCTACTTGGAAGGCTGAGGCAAGAGAATCGCTTAAGCCCCATCAAGAGTGTGAAGCTGCTGTGAGCTGTGACACTATGGCACTCTACTGAGGATGACATAGCAAGACTCTTGTCTCAAAAAAAAAAAAAAAAAAATATATATATATATATATATATATATAAATTTCTAAGAGCTATATATATATATACATATATATATTTTTTTTAACTATTATGACTCAGTGCCTGTGGCTCAAGCTGCTAAGGCATCAGCCACATACACCTGAGCTGGTGGGTTCGAATCCAGCCTGGGCCACCAAACAACAATGACGGCTGCGACCAAAAAAGAGCCAGCCCAGCATTGTAGCAGGTGCCTGTAGTCCCAGCTACTTGGGAGGCAGAGGCAGGAGATTCGCTTCAGCACAGGAGGTGGAGGTTGCTGTGAGCTGTGATGCCACAGCACTCTATCCAGGGTGACAGCTTGAGGCTCTGTCTCAAATAAATAAATAAATAAATAAAAATTAAAAAAAAATTTATCCTGGACCTTGGTTACCTTGATTGTGGTAGTAGTTACATGAATTTGCACAGATGATAAAATTGCTAAGAATTTCCTGCCCTCTCCCCCCCAACACACACAATTGCATGTAAAACTAGAAAAATCTGAATAAGCTCTGTACATTGTACCACTGTCATTTTTCTGGGATTGATATTGCACTATCGTTATGCAAGATGTTACCATTGGGAGGACCTGGGTGAAGGGTACGTGAAACCTCGTTCATTTTCTTTGCAACTTCCTGGGAACCTAAAATCATTTTCTTTTTTTGTGACAGAGTCTCACTTGTCACCCTCGGTAGAGTGCAGTCAGATCACAGCTCACAGCAACCTCAAACAATTGGGCTTAAGCAATTCTCTTGCCTCAGCTTCCAAAGTAGCTGGGACTATAGGTGCCTGCCACAATGCCTGGCTATTTTTAGAGACCAGGTCTCTCTCTTACTCAGGCTGGTCTCGAACCTGTGACCTCAGGCAATCCACCTGCCTCGGCCTCCCAAGTGCTGGGATTACAAACATGAGCCGCCATGCCCAGCCTAAAATTATTTCAAAATAAATAGAGTTTTTAAAAAGCTAATGTCCCAGCTCAGCGCCTATGGCTCAAGTGGCTAAGGTGTCAGCCACATATACCTAAGGTGGTGGGTTCAAATCCAGCCCAGGCCCACCAAACAACAATGATGGCTGCAACCAAAAAATATCTGGGAGTTGTGGTGGGTGCCTGTGGTCCTAGCTACTTGGGAGGCTAAGGCAGGAGGCTCGCTTGAGCCCAGGAGTTAGAGGTTACTGTGAGCTGTGATGCCACAGCACTCTACCCAGGTGGACAGCTTGAGGCTCTATCTCAAAAAAAAAAAAAGCTAATATCCTATGATTTCACAAGTGTTTACATATATTAAAACTGATCAAATTATACACTTGAAATGTATGCAGTTTAATGCACTTCAATTACATTTCAATAAAGTTGGAAAAAAGAAAAAAGTTAATGACTTCAGGCTCGGGGCCTGTGGCTCAATCGGCTAAGGCGCCAGCCACGTACACCTAAGGTGGGGGGTTCGAATCCCCAGCCCAGGCCCGCCAAACAACAATGATGGCTGCAACCAAAAAATGGCCGGGCGTTGTGGCAGGCGCCTGTGGTCCCAGCTACTTGGGAGGCGGAGGCAGGAGACTCGCTTGAGCCCAGGAGTTGGAG
>CAUYQV010093895.1:0-20823 GCA_963574575.1 Galagoides demidoff | reverse complement strand
ACCTTCCTCATCACCTCTCCCCCACAACAAAACAAAAAAAAACACAATCCAAAAAAACCCCACAAAAAACAACCTCACCCACCCCCCGCGGGGGGGGGGGGGGGGCCGCCCCCACAGAATCCAGGCAAATTCGTGTATAATACTTACAGCGCCATCTGTTGTTATTTTAAAAAATTGTCATGCATAACTTATGAGGAAATCTATTGCAATGGCCAAAATGGGGTAATACCTAACTAATGAAATACCTAAGCTAATTTATTTGCATGTGAAATTAGAAAATTCTGTCATTAACATCCTGAATTTTGTTTCTGCTTCTTCCTGTTTGTTTTCAATCCTTTCATCATTCCCATTCATCTTGCTCTCCATATTCTGAATTCCATTTCTGACACTAACAATTTTCTTTTGGTTTTGGTCCTTGCTACAGATATATTGTGATACTTCAGGATGTTGAACTAACTTGTTTCTGCATGCTGTTAGAATTATTTTTTCTGGCTTCTTCTCATCTGAAATCTTTTCTCTTAGCTCAGGGCAAATTGGTTTGCAGTGTGTCTCTTCTCTACTTAGGTGGAAGGAGAGGTTCCTACACAGCACTTTTGTGTCCTATTCCCGAAGACCGATCCAACAGGAGAGGAGTAGATTCACTTAGAGTCTTTAATGCAGCTGTTTGTGTTATCCCACTTTCCTGTGATTGTCACAGTACAAGCCAGTGCTGGGGGATTTTCGTGCAGATTGCTGCTGTTGGAAATTCAAGCATGGGGATGGATAAGTTCCTCTCCACAAATGTAGGCATTGTGGGAAATTGCTCTGCCCAGGTATCCCCACAGCAGTAGAGTGCCAGCTGAGCAAGGCTATCTAGGCAGTGGTAGCAGGTGTCATGGCTACAGGCTTTCACCTAGGTCCAAGTGCAACGGTGGCATGTAGTTAGTGGATCTATGGTGGAGTGCTGGATCTCAGGGCAGGTCACATCAGGTGGTACCATGGGAGTCTTGGCAACAGAGGTGCAGGGACAAGCTGCTAAGTGGCTGAGACTCTCTGCTTGTGTGGGCTCCACCAAGGCAGTTGCCCTGAGGCTTCTCAGGTGGCTTCAGCAGGTCCTCCCTTGTTCAAATCCCCCCTTGGAAGGAGGGGTGCCCAGCTCCACAAGTCACAGACCACACAAGCTCATTTGTTTTCCCTGCTCCCTCTTCAGCCACCAGGGGTCATGTAGAGGTAGCTGCAGCAAAGCTAAGCCCTGTACAGACCAGGCACTCTGGACCCAAGAGCTCAAATTGGCATCAGCTTTAGCAACTTAGGAACAGTTGCTACTCTTATGTGACTTTCCAAAGCAATGTCCCTACACAGTCTCCAGACATCTCCCTGATCAGTCCAGAGGTCTGTGGTTGTGGAGCAGCCCCCTCACAGCATGGGTTACTGTGTCCATCATGAAGGGAGTGTGAAGCCCCAGGGTTCTCTCCTCCTATCCTCCCTATGTGTGAACACATGTGGACACTTCTCCCATCTACCTTCTGGTCTTGCCATTGGATCACCCCATCACCTTCTCCTTCACTCTGAGAATCTCCCATCACTTCTCTGATGAATCTATATTGCTCTCTCCAAAAAGGCCCACCTGTAGGTGGGCATTTATTTGCAACTTTCCATCCTCTCCTTGAGAGCAGCTTGCTTGTGGTCTGTCATATTGACCCCAACTTCCCCAATTTTGCTGAACTCTTATTAAGTCTAGTAGTTTTTTATTAATCTATCTTTGTTATGATAATATAACCTACAAATAATGACAACTTTGTATTTTTCCAGTGCTTATATCTATAAATTCTTTTTATCCCAAAATACTTTCCAGGATCTCCACTGTATCATTAAATAGTAATGAACACTTACGTCTTGCTATTGATCTTAAAGAGAATGAATTTAAAGGAATTAAAAGTTAGGTTTTATGTTTCATGTATATTTGTGATTTTCATAGGTTAAAGAAATACTCTTCTACTATTCTTAATTTTTGAAGAATTTTCAGTCATAAATAAATGTTAAATATCAAATTATTTTTTTCGACATGTATGAGATAATGACATACTTTTTTGGTATTTATTAATGTAATAAATTAGACCTTTTCTCTAATGATGCATCTTCCTTGTAATTGTGGTATAAGCCCTACATGATCATAAAATATTTGTAATACATTGTTAGGTTTGTACAGCTAATATTTTATTGAGAATTTTTTTCATGAGTAGCCATAAGCTAAATGGTACTATGATGTCTATCATTATTAGTATTATCCTTTTCTGGTTCCAAAGTCAAAATTATATTCTCTTCATAACATAAGTTGAACACCTTGTGCTCTTTTATTTTTTCTAGAACAATTTATATACAAAGGGAATTAATTATTCCTTGAATAAGTTTGGTAGAATTTATCTCTGAAATAACAAACAGGCCAAACAAAGCTCCTCATCCAGAGCTTTTGGGAGAGGGATATTGTAGAGTGCCATTTCAATTTCTTTGATGGATATTGGCCTCTTTCATTTAGTCTTTCAATTATTTGAGAGTAGTTTTTTACTATTCTCTTTTGTTTTTAAATATGTGGTCTTGACAGTGCCCTGATGTCCAGCAGAACATTTGTATAAATAGCTCTTTTCCTAATGACATCCAACGTTTCTTCACTGAATAACTCTAACATAATTCCAGTAAGAGTTGACCTAAAGATAAATCCAAGTGATAAAATTATATAGGGTGTATTCAAAAACACTCCTGTGCCTCAAAAGCATTGCTACTGAGTTGTTCTCTCCAAGCCGTATTTCTTCTTCTTCTTTGACTTGACTGCCCTCATAAAAATAGGCTGCTAAGGAACTCATGCTACTACTTGGTCATATATATCTAGAAATGCCTGAATCTCAGGTTCAAGTCAAAGTAGGAGTCCCAAAAATATTCACATTTTAGAGTTGAATAAATAGGAATGCAAGTTTAGTTACCATGGCCAACAGCTCAGAGAAGGTGTGTCCAGATAAAAACTTAACAACTGCTCCACACTGCTATGCAGAGTAGGGGATAGAAGAGAGAAGAGGATCCCTGTGAGTAACAAGATCAAGTGAAAAATGAAATGAGTTAGGATATAGAAGTCCTAAAATACTAAGCTAGATTACAGATCATATGCACTGCTCATGATGTAATAAAATCAGAAATTAATAAACAAATCAGAAAATGAAAACATCATTCTAGTAGGAAATTAAAACATTTTCTCTTTAAAAACTTTTAGGACAAAGAGATTATATACAAGCTCAAATTGCAAATTTCTAGAAAACAAATGTAATGAAAAGGCCATACATCTGAACGTACAGGATTATACCTTAAGTCATGTCTTAGGAAAATATAAAGCCTTAGATACTTGATGAAAAATTTTAAAAAAAGGAATATCACATCTCTGATTCAAAACATTAACAAAAGATAAAATAAACCAAAAGGGAAAAGCAAAAAGTGGGAGGAGCAAAATAAGTTGAAAGAACCATTAAAAGACTACTTTGTTCATCTCTGTGTGAAACTCGAATGAAGTAAATAATTTTCTGTGAAAATATAATTTATCAAAATAGCCCAGAAGAGATTTATTTAAAAATCCATATACCCTATTGCCCAAGAAGTAATAGATAAACAAGTCAATAAGTTTCCGTCAGAAAGTTCAGGCCCAGGGAATATGAAACACTCATCCTACCAAAATGCAGTGATCTCATTTCAGGGCTGTTTAATTGTTCTACAGCATAAGAAGAGAAGGGAAACTCCCAAATTCTTATTATAAAATGAATATTGAAACCAAAAATTGACAAAGATTACATGTAGGAAGAAGACAAAACAAGTCTCACTTTTAAAAAATGTATAATGTCCCGAGTGACATTTATTTCATAAATGCATGAATGGTCTAATATTGAGATATCCAGAAACATAATTTATTGTATTATCATAGGGCTTCTTATTGCCAGGATGTGGTTTCTACTTTTGCTAGCTCCGACTCCCTCCCAACCCAAGAAGCATCCTGAGCAGAGGATATTTGAGCAGATGGCCCAAAGGGAGCCTGAGAGATAAGTTTCTAAGAGGCCACTTCATGTTTAAAGAAATGGAAGGAAATGAAAGCTGGGCCAGGAGTATCATCATACCACAGCTCCCGGAATAATGCCTGGTTGAGTCAATCCACTTCTAAACTACTCAAAGAGGAAGAATCTTGGGGAAGTAAAAGTCCATGCAAAACCATTATCTCAGATGTGAATTTCACTTCAACTTAATATGTATCAATAACTCATTTGCCTGAACTGGATTAATTCATGTCAGTTCATTCCATCATTCACACATGACTTCAGTGGAATGGTCTAAAACATCACTACTCAGAGTGTGGTCCATGTGTTAGAAAAGCAGATTCTTCCACCCCATCCCCAAACCACCCCCTCCCCGGCCTACTGAATCAGAACCTGCACAAGACCCCAAATGATTTGCACATGGAGGTTTGAAAAGCACTGCTCTGGAGCACATTTTAGTTTATTAATTGCCATGAAAGGACACTGATTCAGGTAGCCAGACACACACTGTGTGCAGAGGTCATGGCTGCCCTCGCCAAGTGAGTCATCTGAAAACATCTCCCTGGTGGATAGAGGCAGCCTCAGGGAAAGAATCTGAGGCTTGCAGTTACCCTGTCACCTTGTTCCACATCACTGCTGATGATCTTTCTGTGCTACTGTGTATTTCCAACACCCCAACAGGAAGCCAGAATAGACAGGCTTGAGGTGAGTGATTCATTCTTTCGTTCTGGCTCTGCAGCAAAGAGTCAGTGAGGTTTATTTACCCGCAACTGAGGAAGCTGAAGTTGTTTATCTCTATAATTACTTAGCCCTACCTGTTAATAATTCTAAGCAGCCAGTATTCAACTCTCAATGACTCTCAACTGTCAGTGAGGGCCCTGTAGGTTTTAGTCTTCATCACCAGAGATGAAGGGTTGCACTCTAAGTGTCTATCATTGCATTTTACCATTCTATGCTATCAGCAGTCCACTATATTAAGCCACTAAAGTTTCTTCTACAACAATACTACATTAAAAAAAAAAAAAAAGAGGGCAGCACCTGTGGCTTAAAGGAGGAGGGCACCAGCCCCATATGCCAGCGGTGGTGGGTTCAAACCCAGCCCCGGCCAAAAACTGCAAAGAAAAAGAAAAAAGAAATTAAGATCTTAGGGACATACACATGTTTATTTCACACTCAGTTCTGTGGGTCAACTATAGTTCAGCTGATCTCATCTGGACTTAGCTGTCTTCCATGCTCTGAGTCAAGTTTATTATTCTCCACGTTTGCCTTCTGGGAATTCAGAACGCAAGCATGCCTAATTAGAGAATGCCTAATCCAGGGCCAAAAGGGCTGGTATAGACTTGCCATTCTCGCTAAAGGCCTTAGCTCAGCACTGGTTTCTGGTCACTTCTGCCCATGACCAAGCTCATTGTCAAAGAGAAGAGAACCACAGCCCATCCCTAGGGAAGGGATGCAGTGTGCCAGGGTTTAGCAGGAACCACCTGATACCTTATGGGTTTGAGTAACTAAACTAGATACAAAATGGGATAGAGCTGGCTAAGTCAAACCTGAAAGTCAGGTATTTCTGGGTATACCTGCTCTGGCTATCTGTGGAGTCACTTAGAAGCCTACTCCAGAAGAAACTGAAGACCCTCTTAAGAGAGAAATCACTCTAGAGAAAAACAAAATAAGGCTCAATGAGCTTAACCCAGTTACTGTATCTTAGTTACTAAGTGAAAGGAAGGATTTTGAGTTTAATATGATGTCTCAGATTTCCCTCCTGGAGTAGGGAGCCACCAAGCCTCCCAGCCACCAAGCAGGTTGGTGTCCTGAAGTTGCACCATGCTAGTGAGGGGACTACAATGACAGAAGCATAAAGACACTTGCTGGAGTTGCATCCTGTGGAAGGGCTGTGGGCCTGCCTGGGGGTATGGGATGGGGACACAGTCAGCTCCTCTGAGTGACAGCAGGATAGGCCCAGGGTGTGGAGGCCATGCTGGTAGGTGGGCAGGGCTTTGGCAGTGTGTGGGGTTCATCTTCTGGTTACCTTTGTGTTCTAAGCAAAATAAAAACAGGGTCACCAACTGAAAGTGAGATGGAGGTGTTGGAGGTTTGAGGACAGAGATGGAAATGGGAAATACCCATCCTCTGGTGGGAACTCAGAAGACTGAAGAAACTAAGGAAAACACACAATGTGTGACCAGGTAACATCGAGGTGCACTGGAGACTGGAGGACACAGAAGGATAGTGACACGTCATGCCCTGTGTGTGCCTGGACTATTCTGACCTCTCTCAGCCCTGTAGGTGATGCACAGAGCAGGAATGGGGCTGAGCTCAGCCAGGGCTGTGGCTTTGCCACAGGAAGATGATGGAGTAAAAGTGGCTGAGATAATAAAGGGGCTGCAAGGGAGGGACTGCAGGACAGCCCTGAAACTCCAGCTGGGTAAAAAAGGAGCTAAGAACCCCAGTGGGGTGAGGAATGGTCAAAAGTAGAAGAGTTAATGTATTTCACAAGTTAACAGACTTTTTGACTTAGGGAATAAGAATGAGAAACTGGGATGTGAGGTCACAGTGTAGGATTTTAGAGACTAAAATTAAAGAGGGACTGGAGTTACTGGTAATGATCTGCCAGCAAGTGGCTGACCTGGGGGTGCTGTCCAAGGCCACTGGAGAGAAGGAAATCAAAGACCCAAGCAGCCGCCCTATTAGAAGAAATGTCTGTGTGTATATTGAATTATCAAGCACTTGTGCAGGGTTCTGTTGTTACAAGTGACTGAAACTTCTAAGAAATGAAGGGAAGGGATGGGAAGATGGGGAAGTGCCACAAGAGGGAGCTTACAGGATGGGAGTTGGAGCTATGGGAGGTGGAGCTAGAGCAGCTGATCAAGCAGCATGGGAGAATGATCTGGAGGAGGTGAGGGGGACTTTACTCCACCCCCATGCCCTGTGGCATGATGGTTAAGGGAGGAAAACAGCCGAGAACTAACCCTGGAGAGGGCTGCAGGAAAAGCAGTACCCTGTGGGTAGAACCAGGTTTCTGTAAGGGAGTGAAGGGCAAAGAGATGGGTGGGAGAAGAGGTGCGGGAACACTCTGAGGGTGGACTGAGCACCCAGAGGCTCCCTGGAAGAGCCCCCAGAGTGGGGAGGGCTGTGATGGAACTGGAACAGAAGGTGCAAAAAGTCCTGTCAAAAGTATAGTACAAGAAGCAGCTTGGGAGACTGATGCAAATGGGGATGAAGACAAATAACAAATGTTGCCCAGGCTTTCAGAGGCAGAAAGCAATGGCAGGAAATGTTGTAGGTCTCAGGAAAACAATACCCCTGGCCAGTGGGCTTAAAGACTGGGGAGGATCACTAAACTTAATTGCTGCCACTGCAGGAAAATCTCCCTGTTCTGCCCTCCCTTCCCTACTCCCCTCCACCTGAGACACATCACAGCAGGGATTCTCTCACCTCTCAGGGCATAGCCAGTAAAATATAATTTCACTGTTAAATCACAAATGCTCAAGTTTCTCAGACCTATCTGTGAATTGGAAGCTCTGGGAGTGGGGCCCTACAAGCCATTTTAGCAGGTCCTCCAGATAATCCTGATGCAAGTTAAAGCATGAGAACTCTACAAATGGAGTTAACCCAAGCTGCTCCTCCCAATCTCCTGTAGCACTTGCTCATCTAAATCCTTGAGGGTGGAGCCTCAGGGTGGCTATTTTTTAAAGTTCCCCTGGAGATTCTGAGAAGAGCAGTGGAGATTCAGGGCTTTACCAGGTGTAAGAATTATTAGAAAGGAGGCAAACCTGGCTCTGAGAATTATCTAGGTGCTCTAAAGATACAGATTCCAGGATTCTGCTTCCGATAGCTGAGTCAGACTTTTGCTGGGTAGGATTGGGCAGACAGGCATGGGCATGACCCCTTCCCCCATCCTCCAGGGCTGGGACTGACCAGGGATTATCTTCCAATGACAGGGTTGATAAATGCACTGTTTAAGGCCCTGACTTTCACCCTGCATTTTCTGGCCCCTGTCCTTGGACAGGTCATCTGCTCCCTTTACCCCTGTCTGGGAGCACAGTCACTGGAACCACCACCAATGCAAGCCTCTGCTGGACTGGGAACAACACACTGAAATGTAACAATATGTGTGTGGACAAACAGGGTCTGACTGCCTGTCACCATCCAGTCAATATGCAGAGATGGGCTTTAGGTCCAAACAATCTTGATTTTCAGAAGGCCAGTGAAAATCTCCAGTTCTGGAGAACTGCCAGAGTAGACTCTCAATTTTGTTTTGCCCAAGTTACAATTCTAATAATTTTTATAATGTGAATATCGAAAAAAAATCTAGAAAAATTTAACTTTATCTGATAGAAAACAAATCAAAGTAGTCTATGCTCTAACAAGACAAAATGTTTAAACAACATAAAGATAATTTTAAGTTTAACAAAATAGCTAAGAGAATCATCAAAGAAAACGTTATATTATCAAAGTAACCTTTACTGATACACAACGTCTACTATCTGTGCATGACTATCTCCTCAGAGTGTCCTGAGACAAACATCCTCCCAATCATGGTGAAACCTTAACTAGATAATCACAGAAAATGTAAAAAATATATACAAACTAAGTCAGCTATACTGCTTCAGCTTATCTTCTCAGACTCCATTTTACAGACTGATTTTCCTGTTTCAGGTAAGGGCCTACCTGCCATCTACCTGCAGACAAAAAAGCCCAAGAACACCAAGAAGCTAGAAAAATACAAATAGTCAAGCTTTGGGCCCAGAAATGGCCTTTTCAGATCCAGCCAAAATATTAAGAAGCTTTTCAAAAAATAATCCAGAGTGGTCATGTTAAGTATTGAATTATTAATAAAAGCTAACATATGTTGGTACTTCCTGTGGGCCTAGCACAGGATCAAATGCTTCCTGTCACAGGAGGTCTGATGATTAAGTTTGCAAACTTGGTAACATACACTTATACTGGCAACACTATACAAACAGTTCAGTAAGGTATCATAACCTTGGTATATCAGTATCTCACAGCCATGTTTATGGTCACATATGGCAGTGTCTTCATAAGGGGTGTTCATTATTGTTGCCTGTTTTTTGTGTGCCATTGCAAGAATGTCAGAACTTAAATTAGAGCAACAAAGAAACATTGAATTTCTTGTTAAACTTGGCAAAAGTGGAAGAGAAATTAGGGACATGTTAGTCCAAGGGCATGGGAATAATGCCATGAAGAAAACAGCAGTTTACAAATGGATTAAATGGTTTTCTGAGGGAAGAGAAAGGGCCACTGATGAAGAGAGGTCAAGGTGGCCAGTAATGAGCAGAATTGATGAAAACATTGCAAAAATTCATCAAATTGTGTATCAAAATGATTGGCTGCCCATAAGAAGCATAGCCGACCAAGTAAACATCAATAGTAAAACAATTAGAAAGATCTGAACTGAAAATCTTTTTTTTTTTTTTTGAGACGGAGCCTCAAGCTATCCCCCTGGGTAGAGTGCCATGGCATCACAACTCATAGCAATCTCTAACTCCTGGGCTCAAGTGAGTCTCCTGCCTCCACCTCCCAGGTAGCTGGGACCACAGGCACCCGCCACAACGCCCGGCCATTTTTTGGTTGCAGCCATCATTGTTGTTTGGCGGGCCGGGCTGGGGATTCGAACCCGCCACCTTAGGTGTACGTGGCTGGCGTCTTAGCTGATTGAGCCACAGGCGCCGAGCCTGAACTGAAAATCTTGACGTGAGAAATATGTGTACAAAAATGGTCCCAAAGGAGCTCACTAATGAGCATATCAAAGAGGAGTCAAAGTTTGGCAGGACGTTTCGGAGAGGCAAGATGATTCTGTGGGCCATGTCATCACTGGTGATGAAATATGGGCATACCAATATGACCCTGAAACAAAGTATCAAAGTGCACAATGGAAGTCGGCCAATTCTTCATGACCAAAAAAGTTCCATCAGTCCAAATTAAGAGTCAAAACAATGTTGCTAATATTTTCTGATATCAAAGAGATAGTTCATTATGAATTTGTACTAACTAGACAAACAGCCACATATACTATTCAGAAGTGCTAAAAAGGCTTCATGAAAAATTAGATGAAAATAACCTGAACATTGATGCACATATATTTATATGGAGATAAGTTTTTTTCCCTCTGGCATAAATGCCCAGGAATGCAATTTCTGGGTCATATGTTAATTGTAAACAAATTTTCATGAGAAAAAATATTTTTTCATCTTTTTATTTCAGATTATTATGAGGGTAAAACCGGTTAGGTTATAATGTTTGCATTTGTTAGGTAAGATTCCTGTTAAAGTTATGTCCCTTACCTAAGATGTGTGCCATTATACCTTTACATTGTGCCTTTTCCCTTCCTCCTCCTTTTCCCTTCTGCCCCCTTCCCCAAAAATTGAATTAAATTGAGTTTTTCTCTAGTGTGGGCTTGCATTAGTTCATCTACTGGCTTCATATTAGCATTGAATACATTGGATATTTGCTTTTCCATTCTTGTGATACTTTACTAAAGAGAATGTTCTCCAACTGTAACCAGGTTAATCCAAAAGATATAAAGTCTCCATCATTTTTATGGCTGAATAGTATTCCGTGGTATACATATACCACAGTTTATTAATCCATTCATGGGTTGATGAGTACTTGGGTTCATTCCACATCTTAGTGATTAAATTTCCTTATGATAAAATGATTTCTTTTCTTCTGGGTAGATACCTAGTAATGGGATTGCAGAATCAATGGGAAGGTCTAATTTGAGTTTTTTGAGGATTCTCTATACTTCTATCTAAATAGACTGTATTAGTTTGCAATCCCACCAACAGTGTAAAAGTGTCTCTTTCTCTTCACATCCGTACCAGTATCTGCAGCACTAAGACTTTGTGATGTGGCCTTTTCTCACTGGGGTTAGGTGATATCTCAGAGTAGTTTTGATTTGGTACTCTGATGATTAGGGATGATGAGCATTTTTCCATATGTTTGTTAGCCATATGTTTGTCTGTCTTCTTCAGAGAACGTTCAGTTCATGTCTCTTGCCCAATGATATATGGGATTATTGGGTCTTTTTTTGTTGATTAATTTGAATTCTTTGTAGATTCTATTTATCAACACTTTGTCAGACTCTATGATACTATGCAAATATCTTCCCATTCTGAAGGCTGTCTATTTCCTTTAACTGTTGAGTCCTTAGCAGGGCGGAAGCTTTTTAATTTAACTAAATCTCATTTATTTATTTTTGTTGTTATTGCCCATGCCAATGCAATCTTCATAAAACCTTTCCCCAGTCCAATATCATCAAGACTTTCCCCCATACTTCCTTTTGAGATTTTTATTATTTCATGCCTTAGATTTAAATCTTTTATCCATCTTAAGTTAATTTTTGTAAGTGGTGGGAGGTAAAGGATAACTTGTGGTTATCCAATTCTGCCAGCACCATTTATTTAACAAAAATTCTCTTCTCCCTATGCTTTTGTCTGGTTTATTGAGGATCAGATGGTGATAGAGGATGGTTTAATCTTTAGGTTTTCTATTCTGTTTCATAGATATATGTCTCTATTTTAGTGCCAATACAATACTGTACAATACTCTTTGATCACTGTGAACTTGTAATATAATGTGAAGTCCGGCAGAGTGATGCTTCTGGATTTGTTTTTATTACTAAGAATAGCCTTGGCTATCTGGAGTTTTTATTGGCTCCATACAAAATGAAGAACTATTTTTCTAAGTTCTCCAAAGTATGATATTGGTATTTTAATGGTGATTGCATTCAATCTGTAGATTACCTTGGGTAGTATAGACATTTTTAACAATGCTGATTCTTTCCAGTTAAGAGCATGATATTTTTTTCCATTTATTAATGTCTTCAGCTATTTCCTTGCTCAGAGTTTCATAGTTCTTTTTATAGAGATCCATCACTGCCTTTGTTAGGTATATTCCTAGGTATATCATTTTCTATGAAACTACTATTAAGAATATTGTGTGCTTGATTTGCTACTCAGTTTGATTGCTATTGGCATATACAAAGGCTACTGTGGACATTGATTCTATACCCTGCAACATTACTGTACTTCTTGATCACTTCCAGAAGTCTTGTGGTTGAGTCTTTGGGGTTTTCTAAGAATAAGATCATATCTTCCATGAAGAGTGACAGTTGGACCTCCCCTGCCCTCATTTGGATGCCCTCCTCTTGCCTGATCATTGACTAGAACTTCCAACACTGTGTTGAATCATAGTGGTAACAGTGGATATTCTTGTCAGGTTCCAGTTCTAAGTGGAAAAGTTTTCAGTTTTACTTCATTCAGTATGATATTATCTGTGGGTGTCTCGTGGATGGCTTCTATCAGTTTAAGAAATGTCCCATCTATGCCTAATTTCTTTCTTTTCTTTCTCTCTCTTTTTTTTTCTTGGAGAGAGAGTCTCACTCAGTTGCCTTGGTGTTGAGTGCTATGTCATCATAGCTCACAGCAACCTCAAATTCTTGGGCTCAAATTATTCTCTTGCCTCAGACTCCTGAGTAGCTAGAACTACAAGCACCTGTCACAATTCCTGGCAATTTTTTAGAGACAGGGTCTCACTCATGCTCAGGCTTGTCTCAAACCCCTGAGTTCAAGCAATCCACCCACCTCAGCTTCCTGGAGTACTGGGATTATAGGCATGACACCCTACACCTGGCCTTATGCCTAATTTCTTAAGTGTTCTTATCAGAAAAGGATGCTGAATTTTGTTGAATGCTTTTTCTGCATCTATTGAGAGGACCATATGGTCTTGTTGATGCTTCTATTTATGTGGTGAATTATATTCATGGATTTTTGTATGTTAAACCAGCTTTGCATCCCTGGGATAAAATCCATTTGATCGTGATGTATAATATTTTAATATGCAGCTGTATTCTACTTGCCAGGATTTTTATTGAGTGTTTTTGCATCAATGTTCATTATACAGGCCTGTAGTTTTCGTTTTTGGAGTGTCCTTTCCTGCTTTTGGTATCAGTGTGATGTTTGCTTCATAGAACCTGTTGGGGAAGGTTCCCCTCTTAATAATATTTTGGAATAATTTCTGCAGTATAGGTACAAGTTCTTCTTTGAATGTCTGAGAGAAATCTGGTGTGATGCCATCTGGTCCAGGGCCTTTTGCAAGGGATTGGGTGGGAGGGCGTTATTTTATCAATTTAAGAGCCAGATATTTGTATTTTCAAGAGTGCTACTTCTTCCTGGTTAAGTCTAGGGAGGCTATGTGATTTCAGGTATTGGTCCATTTCCTTCACATTGTCAAATTCTGGGCAAAGAGTTTTCTGTAGCAATCAGAGATCATGTCTTGTATATATATGGTATCTTTTTTATTTCCTCTTTTTCACTTCTGATTGATTTTATTAGAGATCTTACTTTTCTGTTTCTAGTGAGTCTGATGAAAGATTTGTCAATTTTATTTATCTTTTCAAAGAACCAACTTTTGGTTTCATTAATTTTCTGATGGATTCCTTTGTCTTCAATTTCATTTATTTCTTTTTCTTTCTTTCTCTTTTTTTTTAAGAGACGGTCTCACTTTAACACTCTTGGTAGAGTGCTGTGACATCACAGCTCACAGCAACCTCCAGCTCTTGGGCTTAGGAGATTCTCTTGCTTCAGCCTCCTGAGTAGCTGGGACTACAGGCACCTCCCACAATGCCTGGCTATTTTTTTGTTGTTGTTGCAGTTTGGCCAGGGCTGGGTTCAAACCTGCCACCCTCAGTATATGGGGCTGGCACCCTACTCACTGAGCTATAGGCGCTGCCCAATTTTATTTATTTATTATTTAATTTTGGTTATTTCTTCTCTTCTGCTAGGTTTGGTACTGGGTTCCTCTTCCTTTTTTATTCTTTCATTAAGTTGCTTCATTAGGTTGTTTATGTGCCTTCTTTCTGTTTTCTGGATGTGGGCATCTAATGTGATAAATTCCCTTTTAGGACTGTTTTTGCAGTATGCCACAGGTTTTGTTAGCTTGTGGCTTTGTTGTTGTTACATTTGAAAAATCTAATGTTATCCTTCTTTACCTCCTCCTTGCCCCAACTGTAATTCAGCATAAGGTTATTCAGTTTCCATGACTTTGTGTGGGTACAAAGGTTTTTGCTGGAGTTGAGTTCTACTTTCATTCCCTTGTGGTGTGAGTAGGTACAAGGTATAATTTCAATTATTTTAATTTTGTTGAGGTTTGATTTTTGTTGCAAGATATGATCTATTTTGGAATATGATCTGTGAGCTGATGAGAAGAATGTAAAGTTCTTAGCTTTGGGGTGGTATGGTCTGTATATATCTATTAAGCCCAATTATTCTAGAGTCACATTTAAGTCCCTTGTTTCTTGGTTTAGTTTCTGTTTATAGGATCTGCTCACTTCTGTTGGTGGGGTCTTGAAGTCTCCAGTGTTATAGGATATTATGTTGCACAGACCAGTCAGGATTTTTTTATAAATTTGGGAGCATTTAAGTTGGATGAATATGTACTTAGAATTGAAATGTCCTCTTGTCATATTGTTCCTGTAACAACTATATAGTGACCATCTTTCTTTCTTTACTTTTGTTGCCTTAAAACCACATATTTCTGAAAATAAGATTGTGACCCCCTCCTTTCTTCTGATTTCCATTTGCCTGAAATATTGTTTTCCAACCCTTCACCCTGAATCTTATTTTGTCCTTCACTGTTAGATGTGCTTCCTGAAGACATCAAATAGTTGGCTTTTGCTTTTTTTTTTATCCAGTCAGCCAGTCTGTGCCTCTTCAGTGGAAACTGCAAGCCGTTCACAAACTGGTAAGTATGGAGTTCTGTTCATTCTGTTTTGTGAAGAAACATTGCTTATTTCATCCCTTGAGCCACTGCAAAAGCTAGGTTTTGTCCGTTAGTTTCTGGGTGTCCATTTTGCTAGTGGTTCATTCTGATGATCAGTGTGAAGATCAGGTATGAGAATTTTCTGTGAAGCTGGTCTTGTGGCGAATTTCCTCAGTGTTTGCATGTCACTAAATGATTTGATTTCTCCATCAAATATGAAACTCATTTTAGCAGGATACAGAATCCTGGGCTGAAAATTGTTTTAAGAACATTAAAGGTAGACAACCACCTCTTCTAGCTTGAAAGCTTTCACCTGAAAAGTCCATTTTCATCCTATGGATCTGCCCCTGTAGGTTAGATTTATAGCTTTCTTTTTGTAAAAGTTTCTTTCATTTTGACTTTGTCTGGGTTCATTACAATGTGTCTTGGAGATGTTTTGTTTATATTAAGACAAAGAGGGCTTTGATATCCATCTAAAAGGAGTGTGTCAGAATCTTTGGTGAAGCTTGGGAAATTTTCAGTCATGATATCCCCTAGTAGGGCTTCCATTCTTATGGGTCTCTCTTCTTGTCCTTCAGAGATATCTATAATTCATCTATAATTCATTTATGCTTCATGAAGTTGCATAAGTTTTCCTTCTCTTCTGCCTCTTAGTTAGCTCAAGAGCCTTATCCTTTAGCTCTGAGATTCTTTCTTCTCCATGGTTTAATCTGTTATTAATATTGTCTACTACATCTCTAAATTCTCTAGATGACTCCTTCAATTCTTTAAGCTCCAATATATCCATTTTTTTCTTTTTCTTTTTCTTTTTTTTTTTTTTTTTGAGACAGAGTCTCACTATGTTTCCCTTAGTAGAGTGCTATGACATCACAGCTTACAGCAATCTCAAACTCTTGGGCTTAAGTGATGCTCTTCCTCAGCCTCCCAAATAACCGGGACTACAGGTACCCACCACAACACCTGGCTATTTTTTGTTGCAGTTGTCAGCATCGTTTAGCGGGCCCGGGCTAGGCTCAAATCCACCAGGCTTGGTGTATGAGGCTGGCACTGTAACCACTGTGCTATGGGTACTAAACCTAATATATCCTTTCTAATTTTATCATATCTTTCATTCATTTCTAGGGTTAATTTTTAGATTTCCTTTTGGTTGTTATCCACTTTCCCTTCAATTTCCTTCATTGTTTTTGCCATCCATACTTTAAATTCCTTTTCTGTCATTTCCATAATTATTTTATAGGTGGAATTCTCTGTGGTAGTTTCCTAGTGATGCTCTCGGGTTGGGGGAGAGGATTTGATCTGCTCTGGTTTTTCATGCAGACATTCATTTTTTGATTAATTTTTTTGTTGGTTCCTCCTCATGTATGTTTTCTTCTTGTTTACTTCCTTTTTTCTTCTCTCTCTTCCTTCTCCTTAATTTTCCTTATGTCTGTGCTTGGGTGTTGAAATGGCCTTTTGGTACAGGGACAAAAGAGAGAGAAAAGGGTGAGAAGGGAGAAAAGAAAGAAAAAGGAAAAAAGAACAAAATAATAAAAAAATAAAATGAATGAAATAATAGGATAAAGAGTAAAAAAAGAAAGAAAAATAGGAATAATAATGACACTGGGCACGGTGTGGTAACCCACACTCATATTCCTCAGACCTCTGGGGGGCTGAGCCAGGAGAATCCCCTGAGGTCAGGAGCTTCTTAACATCCTGAGCAAAAGCAAGACCCTGCCTCCACCAAATATAGAAGAAAACAGCAGTGTGTTGCATGGTTGGCCTGCCAATACAGTCTTCATAAGGCCAGAGTTAAAGGGATACAGTAGTCCAGGGATTTGAAACCTCCATGAACAAAGCCAATGCCATAGCAGCCCAGCCCAGGCATCAAGACATCAAATATCAATAAAAACTGAACAAAATAGAACAAAACAGACATTTTAAAAAGGATATCTTAGTTGCCATCAGAACGATTTATGAGGGAAGGCTAAGAAAAGTAGAAAAATATCCATAAACAGAAAGAAAAGAAGAGATAAATGAGAAAAAGAAAAGAAAAAAGGCAATAAAACATTAACAAAGATTGAAACCTTGATATTATAAAAATAAACTTAACTAAAATAACTTTTAACTATATATATTGCAACATATTTCCTGTGCACCAGGTGACGCTCCAAAAAGAAAGAAAAAAATGTATCTATAATGCAATCTATAGCCTTGACACCAGATGGTGCTCTGTGTTTAGGAGACAAAAAGCAAGCACACAAGCTGCAGCTTCTCTGTGTGAGAGCAGGAAGTTACCAGCTAGTTACCCTGAGAATGGTTTAATTTTCCTGCTTTATTTTATTTTAATCCGTATGTGGTTGCTTCTCTAGGGTTCACTTTGTTCACTCCCATTCACTCCCTGTAGAGTTGGGGGCCTGAAAAACTTATGCCAGACTTTATAGGATACATGCCTCGACCATTCAAACAATACCCTGAGGTCACAAAGGGTGGATGAGGAGGTTCGGATCAGTCCAGCTAGCCCCGAGGGTGGCTGCTGGAGCCTGCACACTGGGACCCTGTGGGTCGCTCCTCTCCAGTTAACCGCCCACAATGGTCGCACCATAGCTGCCATTGGTCCCATAGTGCACGAGTCCAAATCCTCCAGCAGAGCACCGTTTATGTTGCACCATTTATGTTTGCTCACCCCTTCAGGCCCTCCCAACACTGCTCCTGGGAGCTTCCAAGTTCAGAGAGCAGGGGTCACATCCTCACTGTCTCCAGCCCTCTTCTGAAAGGCAGGCCTGAGGGAACACCGTCTGTGCAGGCTTTCACTGCACCTGACCTTGACTCCTGGAGTTTCTCACTGCTCCCTGCGCCCTCTCGATGCTGTTTCTGTGAAGGACGATCAAGTAAGAGGTGACTGGAGTTCCTTCACCCCAATCTTATTCTGTGTGTATATTAAATATGAGTCCTTGGTCTGAAAAGTGATTTGCCACCAAGCATTTTTTAAGAAATTTATAAATTCATTCTAAGACTTATATGAAAATGCAAAGGACCTATAAATATGCCAATTTTGAAAAAGAAGAACATTAGAATACTTACACTACCTGATATCAAGACTTATTTTAAAGCAGTATTTAGTAGGACAATGTGGAATTGGCTAAATTGGGAAATAAATGTGCTGAAAGGTTTAAATAGTCGTGTGCAAAAAATGAGCTTTGACCTTTATCTCCCATCATTTACAAAAATGAAGTCAGAATGGATCAAAGACTTAAATTTAAGAGTTATAACCACAAAATATCAGATAAAAATATAGGAGAAGATCTTAGTGACCTTGAGTTTCCTAGAGATTAAATGGAACACAAAAAGCACCAGATACAAAAAAAAGTCAACAAATTATAACATCAAAATTTAAAGCAGCTTTTCACATGATACTGTTACAAAATTGGAAAGGCGAGCCGCGTACAGGGAAAAAATATTTTCAAGATAAGATGTCTGACAAAGGATGCATATCTAAATATATAAAGAACACTTACAGCTCAATAATGAGAAAACAACCTAATTAAAAACATAGGCAAAAGATTTGAACGGATTCTTCACCAAAAAAGTTATATGGATGCTAAATAAGCACATGAAAAGGTGTTCAACATCATTAGTCATTAGGCAAATTCAAATTAAAACCACAATTAAACAATGTACTTTTTAAAAAAATTATGGATACATATTATTTGTACATTTTTATGGAATACGTGTGATATTTTGATACATGTGTAGAATGTGTAATTAGTCTTAGTATTTGGAATATCCATCATCTCAAGTATTTATCATTTCTATCTATAGGGAACATCTCAAGTCCTCTCTTGTAGCTATTTTGAAATATGTAATACATTGCTGTTAACTTAAAACTTCTACTCTGGTGCCAAACATTAGAACTTACTCCTTCTAACTGTATGTTAACTAACCTCTCTTCGTTCTCCCTGACCCCAACACTCTTCCCAACCTCTGGTATTTATTATTCTACTCTTTAATTCTATGAAGTCAACCTTTTAGATTCCCACATGAGTGAGAAAATGACATATTTGTCTTTCTATGCCTGGCTTATTTCACATAAAATAATGACCTTCAATTCCATTCATGTTGCTATAAATGTAAAAGGATTTCATTCTTTGTTATGGCTAACTAGTATTCTTTTTTTAAGTTAATTTTTATTAAATCATAACTGTATACACTTATGGGGTACAAAGTGATGATTTCATATACTATGTGGAATGCTTAAATCAAATTGATTTACATAACCATCACCTCACTTATTTGTTGTGATAAGACATTTATAATATACCTAGTTGTTTTGAAATGTACCCTTGTATTGTGCGCATTAGTGAGATCCCACCAAATACCCTTCCCCCCACTTTTCCTCCCCCTCCCCCCTTCCTTCACTTCCCTCCTTCTTTCTAGTCTATATTTGTGTTTTGTCATTCATATGAATGAGTAAGTGATTATATATTGGTTTCGTAATAGTGCTGAGTACATTGGATATTTATTTTTACATTTTTTTCTTTATTAAATCATAACTGTGTATATTCATGTATTTATGGGATACAATGTACTGATTTGGTATACAGTGTGAAATGCTTACATCAAACTGATTAACATATCCATCACCTCGCTTACTAATTTGTTGTGGTAGCACAATTATACTGTTTTCTTAATAGTTTTGTAATGTACCATTGCATTATGAACATTAGGTGAGGTCCCCCCCAAATGCCCTCCCCTCTCCTTCCATCTCCCTCCTCCTTCTTTCTGGACTATAGTTCTGTTTTACCATTTATATGAATGTATAGGTGATTATATATTAATTTCATAGTAGTATTGAGTACATTAGATACTTTTATTTCCATTCTTGAGATACCTTACTAAGAAGAAAGTTCTAGCTCCATCCAGAGATGTGACGTCTCCATCTTTTTATGGCTGTATAGTGTTCCATGGTGAATATACACCAAAATTTGTTAGTGCATTCATGGGTCGATGGGCACTTGGGCTTTTTCCATGTCTTGGCAATTATGAATTGGGCTGCAATAAACATTCTGGTGCAAATGTCTTTGTTGTAAAATGATTTTTGTTCATCTGAGTATATACCTAGTAGAGGAATTGCAGAATCAAATGGTAGGTCTACTTTTAGTTCCTTGAGTATTCTCCAAACTTCTTTCCAAAAAGGCCATATTAGCTTGCATTCCCACCAGCAGTGTAAAAGTGTTCCCTTCTCTCCACATCCATGTCAATATCTGTAGTTTTAGGATTTTGTTATATGGGATAATCTTATTGGAGTTAGATGATATCTCAAAGTGGTATTGATTTGCATTTCTCTAATAATTAAAAATGATGAGCATTTTTTCATGTGTTTGTAGGCCATGTGCCTGTTTTCATCTGAGAAGTTTCTGTTCAAGTCTTTTGCCCACATAGTAATGGTATTATTTGTTCTCTTATTGATTAGTTTGAGTTTTTTGTGGATTCTAGTTACCAACCCTTTGTCAGACTCAGACCATGCAAATATCTTTTCCCATTCTAAAGGTTATCTATTTGCTTTAATTGTGTGTCCTTAGCAGGATAGAAGCTTTTTCATTTAATTAAGTCTCATTTACTTACTTTTGTTGTTGTTACTATTGCCAATGAAGTCATATTCATAAAATCTTTCCCTAGACCAATATTATCAAAAGTATTTCCCATACTTTCTTCTAGGATTTTTATCATTTCAATTCTTAGATTTAAATCTTTTATCCATCTTGAGTCAATTTTTGTAAGTGGTGAAATGTGTGGGTCTAGTTTCAGTCTTTTACCTGTGTGTTATCCAATTCTCCCAGAATCGTTTATTTAATAGGAACTGTTTTCCCCAGTATATGCTTTTGTTTGGTTTATCAAAGATCAGATGGCAATAAGAGACTGGTTTTATCTTTTGGTTTTCCATTTGAATCCATACATCGATGTCTCTACTTCTATGTCAATACCATGCTTTTTTTAATCGTTGTGGAAAAGTGGGAAAGCC
>CAUYQV010093891.1:0-24210 GCA_963574575.1 Galagoides demidoff | reverse complement strand
GGGGGGGAAACTTCAGAAAAGTATAAGATTTGGTCAAACGATAAACCCCGACTCTCCATGGACCAAGAAGTGACACATATGTGACCTGAAGCTGTTCCTCTCTGTCCTGACGTGACTTTAGCCCACAACCATCCCTTCTCTCATTTATAAGCAGCCCCTGTATGAGCTTAGCGCCCGCTCCACTGATAAAGCAAAATGCTTGACCAGCGGCTCCCAAACCATGAGCACAATCCCTCCCTATTCCAAGATTCATCCTTGGTGAACCATTCCTGAAACTAATGGAAATTCAGTGGCCACTCTCTCTAAAGTTGTGTAATATCTTTTTATCTTTTTTCCTTCCTCAGAATAAAGTGCGTGTGCACGCACACACACACACACACACACACACACACACACACTCCCTTCCACCCCAGGGTCCACCTGAAATGCTCTCTTGCCTGCTTGACTCCTGCTCTTTCTTCAGCTCTCAGGAAAGCCTCCCTGACACCTTGTTAGATACTGTTTTCCTAAACACATGGGCTCATTCCTACCTCCCCGTCAGTGTGATTATCTGGTGACTGCCTCCCTTCTCTAATAAATGCCGCGTTTCAGAAGGGCAAGCACTGAATCTGATTGGCTCCCATGTTATCCCTGGACAGTCACCACAAAGGTTGGCCTCTAGTAGCTCCTTGTGAAGGCTGAAAAGTTAAAAGAGTGACACGAGCACAGTAGCATGAGTTAATTCAATCACGGCAGCAGATGGGAACAGGACCAGAAGATTTCAGTGACCTGAACTACAAATTTCTGCTTCCTCTCTGTAGCAGGGAGGCTTTGGCCCTGGGCTTCATTTCATGGCTAGTGGAGCTTACTGGCCATTCCGTTTCTCCCTCACACTGAATCATTCTCTTTGTAGATGTGTTAGTGTGTATCACCAAAGAATCACGAGGTCTTGCTGATCTGACAGCTCAGAGGAAAGAGGAAAAGGAGGAAGAGGCAACTTGCACATTGAGAAATATTTATAGTATAACAAAGTATACTGCCTTACCTCTATTGTTTTTGGAAGTAATTTGACTTAGTTCGTTTATACATCTGGAGTTACCATACTGCAGTCTGGCCAAAACGCTCTGATTTTTGCCTGCTTAGGGAGGCCCTCAATTACGGCATGATGTGTTTTTCATGCCCTTTTAGAAGAAAAATTGTGAGCTGTCGTAACATGGCTCTCAATGGAAAGATAATGTCAAAACTTCTTATAAAACACTGTAGGATATTTCAGTTCTCTTAGCAAGAAAGAGCGCAAATTTAATTATGGATCAAAATGCCTTCTGCATCAAGTGGAGAGGGATGGATATTGGAAATCCTGGGGTGCTGCTTATTGTTCAATATGTCAAGAAACTAGAAGCTCACATATCCAAGTGATCCAATTTATATCTGTTCCCAGGCTTTCTCCTATGTAGGAATACTTCACACCATTCTATTTGAAAACAAAAAAGGTTAATGAATTTCTTGACAATGTGCAAAATTATTTAAGCCTATTTTTATGGTCTCAAGAAACACCTGCAAACACACCCAGGGGGTGCTGGTAATTTACTACCCATACTATACTTACTAACAGTGTGTTAACACGCTGTCACTTACCATCATTTGGTTTCAAAGGTCTCTAACTAGAGCACTCCATAATAGCTGCACCTGCTAAGCCCAGAACTGAGAAAGTGAAGGCCAGGGAGCGGCTCTCCCCTCCCTCCTGGGTGAATTCTCAACCTTAGCTGAAGCCTAATCACGACATCGCTGCCATCCACTGTCTTCCTATGGACGACCTTTAAACTGATGGAAGTGAGTTTTTACTACTTTTAACATTTTCATCCTAGATTACCAAGAGTAGTAACCTAAATCCACTTTCTCATTAATAATATGAATGAATCTATCACACAGCCAAGACACGGAAGCCATTGGTAAATGATAGCTGGTGAGTCAGAATTAAGGCTAATGGCACAGTCTACATGGGTGGCTCTCAACCTTCCTAATGCCGCGATGTATTTCATTGTTACAAAGGGGTTGCGACCCACAGGTTGAGAACTGCTGGTCCACATCCTTCATTAGATAGAAATAAAGTTAATGGTTTTTTTTTAATTTAATGATTGAAAATTTGATCTAAAAGTAAGATTATTGGCTTTACTTATGACTTTTTTCCTCACGACCCAGAATACTTAAAAATTTGTATCTGAGAAAACACTTCATTAAGAAAATACTTTATACCTGTATTTTCAGGTTGGAGACAAATGTCGCTTAGCAACTTGCTCTGGAGACTGTGTTTGTGATAGGCAGAATGGCTTCCCGAAGACATGCGCTCACGGCCAGAGCCTGTGAGTATGTGACATTGTGTGGAAAAGGGGACCTCAAAGAGGTCATTAAGTTTGGGGACTTTAAAATAGGAAAACTGTGTTGCATTACTTGAGTGAACCTAGTCTGATCACACATTGGCCCTTAAAAGTAGAGAACTTTCTTTACCTGGAGGCAGGAGACAAATGAAACAGAAGGGAAAGCCAAGGAGGCGTGGAGGAGACACCGTGTGGGAAGGGCTCCGTCTACAACCCCGGTGCCAGAAGCAGGAGCTTGAGCCAACACTAGTGTAAGTTAAAGTTGGCTTTTTTTTTAAAAACCAAGATTCTTCAGAATCCTAGGAAGACAGGGAGAATGTTCTCAAAGCCTGCTTACTTTGGGAAAGTGTCACAGAGTTTTTATGCCCTGCCCCAAAGTTACTACCTTTAGCCGTACGTCATCCAGCCCTCTGATCGCTAACTGGGGGACTCAGGGCTTGTTATCTTATCCAAGCTGTACATACGGTGGTTTTTCCCTTTTTTCTTCAGCCCAGGGACGTGATAGCCTTCAAGGGGTCAGCACCAGGAGAGAGCTGGCTGGTGTGACTGTCTCATAAGTATTTAGGTTATTAAGTAACTTTTATAGCTAACGGGATAAGGGGGTTGAGGTTGTTTCTCCTCTTACAGACCCACAGTTGCTGGTTTGAAGGATGCAGGGAGGAGCATGGTGAGGAAAGTGGGGACTTCTGGCCAATGGCTAGCAAGAAGTGGGGAATTTAGCCCTACAACTGCCTGAAACTGAATTCTGCTAACACCCTCAATGAACTTGGAAGTGCCATCTCATCCTGAGCCTCCAGAGAGAACACAGCCATGTTGACATCTTGATTTTTGGCCTTGAAACTCCTGGGAGAGGACAGAGCCAAACCCTGCTGTACCTAGACTTCTACTAAACAGAAACTCTAAACAGCGTCCCTGTAAATCTCTACATTCATGGTGATTTGTTAGGGTGGCAATAGAAAAGCAGCATAATATTCTTGTCATTTTAAGACTTAGTTTGTTGGGCAGCACCTGTGGCTCAAGGAGTAGGGCGCTGGCCCCACATGCCAGAGGTGGTGGGTTCAAACACAGCCCTGGTCTAAAAAAAAAATTAAAAAAAAGACTTAGTTTGTTGATGTATAAAATATTTTATAGAAAACATCTATCGTTTCATTGTTTTCTGGGGTTTATTTTCTGCAAAATGTTCCTATTTTTCAATAGAAATGAAAAGCTTTGAACTCTGTTGAAAATCTTGAAGAAATATATTCTGAGATGATTTCAAACTTGCAAAACGTGCCCTTCCATTCCTTGCCTTTACTTTCTTGCCTAATCAGGCAGAAAAACCCTCCTTGGAAACCTGGCCGCGGCGGGTGACGCTGCCTGGCTGGCGTGCGTTGACGCCTGCGTCAGCGTCCTTCCTTCTTACTATCTATCTCGGCAACAGATTTTGCCCTTGAACGTTTTGTTCATTGGTAGACGTATAAAGAGAGGCAGGTTGTTGACAAAAAGGCATTATTGTTTTTTCCAGTCAGCCCTTTACATTTAAAATGGGGCTTCAGAGGAGTGGGGGGATTCCTCTGCCAGATTTGTTTTCAATCTCGTGGGGCTGAATGATACCCTAAGATTAGGTGCACCTCACCCACTAATTCCACCTCCCCCGTGGTGGTTCTTTGTGGTCTTCAGTGTTCAGTACAGGTTTCTAGAATGAACAGCGGCACAAGGAGTCATTTTATTCTAAGTTTTTGGATGTGTGTCATCGAGTACTGACATTCTAACGCAGTTTTTTTTTTTTTCTTAAACTTGTGATAAGACTGCACTGTGCTAGGCTTACTCTGCAGAATCTCTCATATAATTTGGGCTGCCATTTCTGTACCTCACAGCAGGGAGGGTGTCCTGTATTTCTTACCTGTAGCAACACCTCTGCTCTTGTTCTATGACTAATACAATGAGCTCTCCAAGCTCAGGATTGACCCTGGAGCAGGAGCCCAAGGAGCAGGGACTCCCCCTGCAGTTATCCATTTCCCAGTGTTGACTACCCCAGGGGGCTGGCTCTGGAATCCAGCCGGTGCTGTGGCGGCAGTAAGGGCAACTCTGAGTCCCTTCAGGGGAAGTTCTGTGTTTAGCCATCCTTGGAAAGTGAACGAGGAGAGCAGCCCCCGGGGAGCCAGGAGGGATTTTACTTCCCTATGGAGACTAAAGAAGACATCTTCACCTAGGTTCTTGAGTTGTTTTTCAGAATAGGACAGGATGGAAAATGCAGAGAAGGGGGAACAGGGAAGTGAGAACTCTGACTGCCCTGAGTTTGTTCTAAATCCCCATCTACTCTAGGGTGACCAGATTTTAACATTTGTAAAGTGGGACAACATGGGGGGGCAGGGGAGGCCTCGGGGTGAGGGACAGGGCAGGGCAGGGCCTGACAACAATGCAAACTTTGATAAGCAGTTCTCGATAATCACTTCTCAGCAAGTATTTGTTATTATTACAGTTTAACATTATAAAATTAGCAAAAATAATATAAAACTCATATTCTGGCGAAATAGCCACATGGCAGCTGAAAACCGTATATTCCCTTCTTGTTCTCCCACCCATTGGTGCATTCTTTCCAAAAATTGGGACTTTTAAAAAATGCCACAGGTCACAGGACAAATTGTTGAAAAGTGGGACCTTCCCGCCAAAAGTGGGACGTCTGGTCACCCTAATTTATCCACCGGGGGCTGGAGAGAGTCACACCCATTTTAACATTCCTTTATGTTTATCTAAAAATCTCTGACGGGTAAGCCCTCCAGCCTCAAGATATCCCCTCTTTGGGGTTAGGCCAATGTGTAACCTTCATATAATGATTTATGATTTTGCCTGCCTGGAAGGGACCCTTGCCTTCCTTTCTCTCTCTTTTTTTTCCTTCCTTCCTTCCTTCATTCCTTCCTTCTTCCTCCCTCCCTGACTCCCTTCTTTCTATTTCAAAATATTAAGGGGTTCAAATATTTCAGGTTACATGAATCACTTTTGTAATGCTTGAGGGATTACAAAAGGGATCCATAGAGACGTGAACCCATCATCGGGAGAGTGTTCACCGTACCCATTAGGTAGGTTTCCTCCCCTCTCCTCCTCCCTCTCCCCTGTGGTTGATTTGATGGAACTGAAGATCATTCTCCAAGTATCTTAAAAATGGAGAAGTGAACATCCTTTTCTTTAAAAACCCTAGCCTGTAAACCACTGGAGAATTTGGGTCTTAGATGCCCGTTCTCCTTGCATGGCACCACGTGATCAAAATGCCTCTTTCTGCCACTGTGACCCTCAGCGTCTGCCTTTGCTGTGTTGGGCGAGCAGAACCCCACTCCTGAGGTGTGTCCCCAGATAAATTAATCATGTCCAGAAACCAAACATTATACTAGCCCCAAAGCCAAGTGAGGACATGTGATACATTTCTTTATACAGGAGCAATTTAATTTTGAAATGTATACCTTATGTTAAAGTTTCCTTATATTAAGGAAATTGATATTGCTTTTGGAAAGTTTGAGACCAGAGTGCCAATATCCAAAGAATAATTAAGTGTAAAATTTGACTTTTTAATGTTGCCAGAGCAGCTTTTCATAGGGAGCAAAGGTGCAGCTCCCTTCGATGGTTACGTAAAATGATCAGGGAGTGGACAGACGTGTACATCTCCTCATACATATCCTTGTATATTCTATATTCATAGAAAAATCGTGAATAGCATAAATTATTTTTGGTTCTTGAGAGAACCAAATGCTTGAGAATGTGGATCTGAAAAGAATTACATTACAAAATATTTTCTGCCTAATTTTTAAAATTTGAAAGAAAAGTCACTGATCAGTTTGTTACAGATTCAATATCATCAACCTCAAAATTCATACACTGAAGTTTTAACTTGTCCCCCAAAACCTCATAACATGACCTTATTTGGGAAGTAGGTTAATTGCAAATGTAGTTAGTTGTTAAGATGAGATCATATTGGAGTGGGAGGCCTTTAATTGCATATGACTGATGTCCTTTTAAGAGAGGGACATTTGCCTGTTATCTCAACACTTGAGGCCACAGCAGGAAGATAAGTAGGATCATGTGATACCAGGAATTTGAGACCAGTCTGGCAACACAGTGAGGCCCCATGTCTATAAAAAATAAAAGAAATGAGCCAGGTGTGGTGGCACACATCTACAGTCCTTGCAATCTGGGAGGCTGAGGCAGGAACCCAGGAGTTGGAGGTTGTAGTGAGCTATGATCACATCACTCCTCTCCAAGCTGGGCAACAGAGAAAGACCCTGTTGTCTAAAAGAAAAAAAACAGGGAGGTTATTTGGACATAGGCATGCACGAGGGAGAATACCATGTGAACACGAGGGCGAAGGCGTCATATACCAGCCAAGGGGGGAGGCCTGGGAACCGGGGCTTCTCCCCCCATCCTCAGAAGGAGCCAGCTCTGCTGACACCACGATTTCAGACCTCCAGCCCCTGGAACAGTGAGACAGCACATTCCCATTTAAGCTGTCCAATTTGTGGGCTTTGTCATGGCAGTCCTAGAAAAGAGTTCACATTTTAAAAATCACTTATCATCTTAACCTCAATAACTACATTTGTGGTAGGCAGAATGGCCTCCTAAAAATCTCCACCCCTAACGCTCAGACCTGAGAATATGCTGTGTCACGTGGCAGAAGGAACTTTATAGAAAAAATGTGATGCACCTTGAAATAGGGATAATGTGTGGATTATTTGGGACATTCATACGCATGTAGTGAAAACAAAACCACAAAATAAGCTTCGGGGTGTCAGCTGGAAGAATCATGCTCCCTCTGTCATGTCCTCTGAGGTGGAGATTCCAGCAGACTCGGGGGTCCGAGCAGGCAGTGTGTCGTTTGAAATTTTAAAGCATATTGAGGATAGTGTAGGATTTTTTACATTGATCAGAATGGTTGAAAATAAATGACTGTAGGCCTAGTTTTTCATGTTTTCATAAGGACTGCACGTGAATGGAAATCTACCGTAGTGCTCTACGTGGTGTTTACTCCTCTATGGAAAATCAAATTACATATAGGCAGAGACCTATATTGTTTACCAAAAAATATTAGTTTTGTTGTTTTTTTATTTATTTACTTAAAGGCTTTTCAAAGCGATTGCTTTTTCCTTAATACCTGTGTCTTATTTATTTTTCCACATTGATTACTATAAATACTTCTGGCATTTGTCATTTTTTTGCCTTGTACTCTAAGCCCAGGAATTGCCTATTGTTCCCCTTTTTCCTCTTTGTCCAGTTGACTGTTGTTTTCGAGTCACTAACCCCACACGTACAGATGACCCTTTTGCATTTCCTCCGTTTCTTAATGCATCTCTCTTCCACCATGAGCCTGAGACAGATTTTGGAAGCACACAAGACATATTTTATGTCAGAAAATTGGCTTAATGTCCACATCGCTGGCACCATAGACTACTGATGAAGATCTCCTGATGTGATGCGTGTGCGTGCGTGTGTGCGTGTGTGTGTGTGTCCCCACGCAGTGCTCGAAGACGTCTCCCTTGCTGACATCTCTTTACAGTATTCTGCCTCTAATGAGAAGTGATTGAACTCATCCTTTTAAGCTTATTGATTGCGGACTAATTTTTTAAAATCTCAAGTTGTATTAAATAATCACAGAGAAACTGTATTATTTTTCTAAAAACAATCAAATCCTGTATAATTACCTTTTACCAGAATCAACTGAAAGCATGAATATCGGAGGCAGTGAGTGGACCCTTCCCTTAGTTAGCAAGTTATGAATTTATCTTTTCTGTCAGTGTAAAGACTGGTCTTGGAAAGCTGTGGAGACGTGTCCTGGAGCCCCGGCCTCCAGGTCAGGAGACCCCTGCAAAGTGAGCTCCCCCGAGCTCAGTGTCTCCTCACAGCTTCCTGCCACAATTTATGGGGGGCCCCAGAGGTCAGGTCAGGAGGATGCTGTGTGGTAAAGGAGAGAGCTTGCCTTGCCTTGCCGTGGGTGGTAAATTAATATTTTTGGAGTTATACAAAGGAGGTTTTATGGGTATCCCACTGATCTGAGAATTAACTCATTACTCATGGATTATTAATGAATGCTCAGCAAATAGGCTTTTAAGATTAGCTAAAAAGGGGAAAATATATTGGCTTGTGAAACTTCCCATTTTCAGTTTTGATCAGTGGGTGACTTTCAAAAACATGTGCTTTGGTGGAAAAGGTCTTTCTTTTAAATGAAGATTTAAAATTGACAATTCTATAGGAAAATATCGCCATAAAAGCATCTTAATTTCAGTACTGAACAAGAGACTAAGGAATAGACTTCAGTTTTCATGGGGCCATAGCACACTAAGGAGGTCGAAAAAAGAATTTCTACATTTCCTTAGGTTTGTAGAAAAGTCTCATTTTAAATTCTAAGGTCTCATTTTACATAGAAAAGAAAAATCTATTTATTCATATGCAAAATGAAGAGAAGAAACATTGATATCTAAGTGTTTAATCCTGTGAGAGACATGCCCTGCCTGTCTGCTGTTTTTGAGGTTTGAGGCTTTAATTCTCATTTCTGTCATTTATTTTACTAAGACCCGAGCAGGTCTGCAGGTTCACAGCCATGACAGCATCTCTGAGAGGGAGGGCTGTGTTGGCAGGAGGCCTTGGGTAGAGGCCGGCCCCCCGCCATGTGCTCCTTTTGGACCCTGGTGCCTTTGGCCCGGCCTGGCTGGCCCACCAGACTGTGCATTGGCGTGTTTGCTGTATTATTTGCAGGATCATTCTCCTGCGCTGCTGACAATCTTCTTATCTTTAAAAAAAAGAAGTCAGATCTACTGCCGGGCAGCCAGCGGTCTGTATTCCTGCCATTAGAATCTCCTCGCAGGAGGAAAAGCTCAAGTGGAAAGAAACCTATTTACAAATCAGCAGAGGAAATCCCAGCTGGCTCTCCAGGGTCGCTGAATGCAGGAAGGGAACCAAGAGCACAAAAGAGAGAAATGAGGACGGATGGATGACGGAGCGGATGGCGGGAATAGGACAGGGAGCTGAAGGGAGCTGTAAAACAAACCCTCCTGAGACATCCTTGTCATCAGCATATCCACGGAGAGGCAGGACATGTGTAATCAATTAAAACCAACAGCATGGTACCAGGAAAAATGAGTAATTCAAGAATAAGAAAGGGTTCATAGACTGGAAGAAACAAATTTGAGGAACACCCAAAATGCGGAGCAACAGAGTAAAAAATGAAAATATCAGGCCAGTCTGTGCAGATGTGAAATGCTGCAGAGTTCACTGTGTGTGTGTCTCTGTGCGGGGGAATCTCTACTGTGAGAGAGTGGAGAGAGTATGAGGCTCCCAACTCCCGCTGCCCCACCTGAGGCCAGTGTGGCAGAGTTCACTGTGTTGTGTCTCTGTGCAGGGGAATCTCTACTGTGAGAGAGTGGAGAGAGTATGATGCTCCCAACTCCTGCTGCCCCACCCGAGGCCAGCGTGGGGGTGGCTGGGTGATGGTGGTCAGTGCTGTAGCAGAGAGGGGCTATCTCCTGACCCCCACTCATGGCACTTCATCTGCGTTCCCTGGAGGCCATGGAACCTCCCTTGCCATGTGAGTCGTCTTGCTAGGAGAGGGGGTCTTTAGGAGCCCCCTAGATGATGACCCTCTGTTTCTCTGTTGATCCAACTTCGACATCCTGACTATGTTCTATGCAGAGCTATCAAGGCTGAGGCCTCCCAACATCTAGATTGAATCTCCTTGGAAACATTGAAGATTTGGTGATGCAGCATTTGGCTGCCAAGAATTCCAAAATGAGATACAAGACAGCATGGACAGGAGAACATTTTTAAAGAAATTAAAAAATAATAATTTCTTACTTCTGGAGAAGGACCCAAATCTCCCCCCTGTTTCAGAATTTTAAAATATTAAGATGGCATGAATGTTATAGGTTACACGGATCATTTGTAATGTTGGAGTCCTGGCTGTATGTGTGCCCATCACCCCAGGAGTGTTCCTAGTACCCTTTAAGTGGTCTAGTCCCCCCCTTACTCCTCCTCCCTGAGATTTATTTCCCTCTGTGTACTTGAGTGCTCATTGGTTAATTCCAATTTAATAGTGAGCACATACAGTGTTTTTTCATTCTAGGGGTACTTCACCTAGGAGAATGGTCTCCAGCTCCGTACAGATTGCTGTAAAAGGTATTAAACTAAAAGAACCTGATGAATGAAAAAAGTGAAAATAAACCCAGCCTAAACATGTTCTCAAGGTTTTTAAAATTACAAGGAGACATAAATCTCTAAAATCTTAAGAAGAAAAACAAAAACCAATCAGATTATCTACAAAGAAATGAGAAACATACTAATATCAGATTGTTTAAGCACCAAAATTCAGTGCTAGAAGATAAAACAGGAAGTCCTTCAAAATTCCAACACATTTCAGAACCCAGACTTCCAACAGAGCTATCAATAAAGTGTGTTGCCAGAGAAGGTATCATTTTAGACATCGAACATCCCAAACATTTATTCTCCCCATACTTTTAGTTAGAAAATCACCTAAGTACACCTGCAGAATGAGATGTTTTGATTGACTTCTGGGATTTAGGAAAGATTTAGATGAGTTAAGGAGGAAGTTTCCAGAATTATTGCTCATAGCAGGACCAGAGTTCAGAGAGGTTATGTGAAGATAGAGGCATCCAGGGAGGAAGATGGAACCCCACTCAATAGATGACACAATTGAGAGCATAGAGAAATTAAAGCAAAATAAAACTCTAGGGGAAAAAATGGTAAGCTATGACCCCCATCCAGATCAACTAGATTGTGTCACAATAAGAAGTCAGTGATGGAGAATAACAAAGGAATATTCACTTGACATTTGTACGAGGAGCTTCAAGGGTCTCCAGGTCATGCCATTGGGACATAGAAGAGGAAATTGAAAGCTCACACTGTAAGTGACCACACTGTGAATATCTAGAGTAGAAAGGTTGTAATTCTGCTTACTGGGATTTCAACTTTTACAATCAACCCGTAAACAAGCTCAGAAGACTTGGGCGTGATTGCAGAACAAAATATCCATGTTTCTAACTTCAAAAGTATAAAAATCCAGTTGTGCAGAGAGTATGGGTCCAGGGGAGATGCATGGGAGGTGGGAAGGGTGGTGAGTGAGCTGGGAGTGAGCATCATAGCCCCCCTTGCAGCCTGACAGTTGATTGATGTTTTTCACAAAGGACAGTGTGGGAAAGGTTCATTCAAAGCTGCTCTGACAATTAATATTGAGAGAAAAAGCTTATTTACTTATAAGTACAAACTTACAAAAGGAGAGATAGTATGAGTCTACCTAATGAGCAATATTCTTAGCTTTTACAATGAGATACCAAAATATTGGTAAAGTTGAGACATTAAGATATAAACATATTCCCTAATGATCTATACCTCACTGTAAGAAGATTCAAAACACAAAGAGTTAACAGGAGTTGTCTGTGAGGAATAATGTTGGGGTGGACGGTGCAGATAAAGGTGTGGACAAGGACTATGGCCTGTGGTCATGAAATTTTCTCTGACACTTGATTTATTTATTTATTATTTTTACATATACATGTGTTTACTAGGTTTCCACTTTTTGCCTTCACAAAATCAAAGAGGCTTAAAATTGATACTTGATTTATTATTGTGTGCATGTACTAATCTGATAAAACATGAAAAATTATTTGAAAATATTTAGCACATAAATAATTCCATACACCTGAAAACAAGTTAGTTGTCATTAGAATGTATGTTATTTAGTATATTCTTATTTAGCGTGTTATTATCATACATATGCCCAAACTACTAAAGTATCACTGTAAAAACAGTGATCCGATATTGATAAAATTAGTTTCTTTTAACCCTCATCCGGTCTTACTTTTCACTCTGGTAAAATGCTGCAGTTGGTCCTGTGAAAGTGTTATTTACGCATTCACATTATACATATGTGTACCTAGAGCAGTCTACGTAATTGTATTGCATTTGTGTGTGTAATACGGAGTGTGACCAGATTGCTCTAAGTTCTGACCTGTGACTCCTCTTTAGCAACCTATTGCAGCAGGATTTGCATGTCCTTTTGCAGAGATTAGCCTCATGGTCCATTCCTTTCTGTGCTCTCATTTTTTATATCTAGAAAAGGAATTTCTCCTACAAACTCTTGTATTTTAAATTTTACATTTATACTCTTTCATAGAGTATGTAAAAATGCCTGTTTCCCCAACTCTTCACCTATAAAGCCTGAAATGTGCGTTGCAACACTACATTAATGTATTATTATTCCATTATGTTTTACTTTTTTTTTTTTTGGAGGCAGAGTCCCATTTTGTCACCCTTGGTAGAGTGCGTGGGTTCATAGTTCACAGCAACCTCAAACTCTTAGGCTCTTGGCTTCTTGATTCTCTTGTCTCAGCCTCCCGACTAGCTGGGACTACAGGTGCCCAACACAATGCCTGGTTAATTTTTTAGAGACAGGGTCTTGCTCTGGCTCAGGCTGGTCTTGAACTCGTGAGCTCCAGCAATCTACCCACCTCCACACTTTGGTAGCAACATGATCGTCATATATAAAACACTGAACACGGAAGTGAGAATACATAGCCCCTGTAGGTATGCATGGGTTATTTAGCTAAATTGACTATATCTAAGATTTGAAGTATTTTGAAAAAATCTACCACAGAGTTGATTTAGTTAAATGATCCATAAATATTTAAAAAGAAGTCGATAGTTTTCAAACAACTAAAAACTAGCAAAGTATGTTTATTGAAATAAGCTAGATATGAAAAGAAAATGCTAGATAGAAAACATCCAAATGTTTTAGAATTAAACAATTTACTCTTAAATAATCCAAGAAATATGCAATGACAATGACACATTTAAATTTGTGATATGTAGGTAAAACTCGGAAGGGAATTTGAAGAGAAGAAAAGCTGACAATTGGTGGCCTACATATCCATTTTAAGAAGTTAGAAAAAAGAACAAGTTACGTTCAAAGTAAGTGTACAGTAGAGAATAAGAAAAACAAGATAAAGATAACATGAGATAAAATCTAATAAAATAGAAAATAAAG
This sequence comes from Galagoides demidoff, assembly GCA_963574575.1. Classification (NCBI taxonomy): domain Eukaryota; kingdom Metazoa; phylum Chordata; class Mammalia; order Primates; family Galagidae; genus Galagoides; species Galagoides demidoff. The sequence goes on along the minus strand of CAUYQV010093891.1, from coordinate 10,839 downwards.
GTATGATAGGTAATACCCAGAAAACCAAAAATTTCTGTTTTTAAAAAAATTATTCAAATTTATTCGCTCACAGCAAAACTAATCAAAAAAGAGAAGGCAAAATTTGGAGGAATCACTATCAATCTTCTAGAAATGACAGATCTTGTAAGGAAACTATGGACAAGTGTCGGATGACAATTTCTAATTTTAGGTGAGATAAAGAAAGTTCAGGAAAAATGGAACTTAACCAAAACTGACACAAGAAGAGAGTTTGGGTAATTCCATATTATTTAAGTAATAAAATGTTAGAAACAAAAAGGTAGTGTCTAGACGTCAGTAGATTATAACGGTTGAAGCTTGAGAACTAGAAGAACACGTGTTTCTTGCAGAAATGGAGTGAACAGCTGCATGGAACAGATGAGAGCCCAACACCACCTCGGGAACGTGGGGCTCTGGGTGGTAAAAGCATGAAGAGAAGCAGAAAAATCTGTAATCAGAGAGAGTTCTACTTCAACTTAGGGAGGAAATTAGAGGAACGTATCAGTGAAGAAGTTTAGGAATTGGGGAATATCTGAAATTCAGAAACTTATGAGTACACATTCTCTTTGAAAGATGGTGACACAGAAATACCATGCTTGAATAATCATTGAAAAAACCAATTTGACTTTTGGATGACTTAAAAAAAAAAATTGCCAGTGGGTAGAACAGACAGGCCTGATCATTACATCCCAAGGTTAGTTCCATCCAGAAATGTAACCATCAAGGTGGTTTCTACTCTGTACATTATGAGGTCACAGTTTTAAAAAAGGCTAAGAGGTTAATAGTTTTTTGTTTGTGCACCTGTGTTTTAAAGATTGTGTGGAAACATCCACTCACCTAATGTAAACGATGTTTTGAGTTCAATGACATCACATATCCTTGTTGCAACTGGAATATAGGGTAGGGATGGGGGGGAAGGGTTAAGCGAGTTGGCTGACTATTTTTATTCATGCTATTCTTACTGTGAAGATGGGTGTTGGGGGGTGTTCCTGGAAAAAGTAAAAGCAGACAGGTGACCCAGGTAAATTTGTCAGCATGCTAATCATAACTTCTGAAAGGTAGATTGATGGTATTTGCTAGAATATCCTTACCAATGGGATATTCTTAACAGGTTGTCTCTTTAAGTCTTACCTATATATAAACTGGAGTATAAACCCGTTACATTTCATAAACTAGCATCCCCAACATGAGGAAATAATCTTTAAGGACCCTGATTACTGTGCGGGACAGAACACTTGTCGGATGGGGGAAAGGAAGGCCTGGAAGCCATTCTCAAAGCCTTGATCTTCCCTTACTTTCTTTAAGCCTCCAGCCTGCTTCTATTTTTGAAATTATTACTGAAACCTGTTAATGGGTAGGATGTTTGGTTCATTTGAATCTGAAATGACAATGTGACCCTTTATGTTTACCTAGGAATCTATTGAGTCAGTAGTTTCAGAAAAGGCTTTTTGAAAGAACTAAGCCCCAAAGTCTGAGCCCAGTTTGACTCATCAAAGAGAGGCACAGGTAGATCAACAGTGCATGAGCAAGGCAGAAAAATAATAATAAACTCTGAACAATAGTGTCACCAGGAGTGATGAGAGTGGAAGGTCTCAGAACAGGAGAGGCCACCTATGAGAGGCGGCATTCTGGGGCTCTTATGGTGATAGGCATGCCCAGAACTGCAGAAGGGGCAGGGAGACACTCTCCAGATAGTAACTGGAGGGGAGCAGAGAGCCTGGTGAGGAAGCCAGTCAATCCAGTGACTCAGATGAAAAATTATCAGGACCAAACTGGGAAAATGGTGCCAGGGATACGTATAGCAGAAGGAATGCTTTCGAAAAATATTTAGGAGGGAAAACTTTTAGGACTTGCTGATTGATTGGGTGTGGGAATGGAGTGAAGGTTGACTCAAATTTGCCAGCTTAGCTAGTGGCCAAGTTGGTGAGGCTGAGGCATGAGAGAGGCCGAGTGGGGAGAAACAGAAGCAGAAGTCTGAGGAGCTGTTTTAAATACAGAAAGCAGGAAGAGCCTGTCGGGGAGGAGATGAATATCTCCAGGCACAACTGTGCTATGAGAGCCCAGAGAAGCTCCAGAGAAGGTCTGGAGCAAACACGTGGGTCCCATCTGCACGGAGCTTGCGGTTCAAACTCTGGGAGCGGATGAGGTTGCCCCAACGAGTAACATAAAAAGGCCCGGAGCAGCACTGTCCGGCTAGTTGATGGTTTTTATTGAGCACAAACGTGTTTGTCACTGGATCGTTTATTGCTCTGTGGCTGAATAAGGTAACCCCCCCGGGAGCCTTCTATTTAGAGAATAGATAGCATGATCTCTCCAGTTACTTGGAGGATCAGCATATTAGAATAATAAACTGTGACGATATCTAAGTTTTACAAAACGAAAGTCATATTATGTACCATGATGGCTTCATGTCGTTTGATTTTATTATTCTAATAAATAGGAAATCTGGCTCGTTGGCATTTAAATCATCCTTATCTTTCTATCATTTTGGGTTTTTTTTGCAGTTTTTGGCAGGGGCCGGGTTTTAACCCACCACCTCCAGTATATGGGGCCAGCACCCTACTCCTTTGAGCCAGAGGCGCCGCCCACCCCCATATCTTTCTATCTTTATCCTCATGTGCTCAGTAAGCCCTTGGTAACTCCGTCATATAAATGCCACTGTGGACATAGGGAGCCCTCCACGTTATCTGGAAGAGGAGGTCTACAGAAACAAGCTAACCCTTTTGCTCTTATTATCAATAACATGGAGGCCTACAAAAACTATCGCTTCCTGAAAGTTTTCATTGCCTATGACAAGTAGCTAAGAAGTACTATGTATCATTGCTTCATCATTCTGCGCAATTCTTTTATTGTTGAGGTGCTGGCTCCCTTTATTAAACTCAGCGCAATATTGGATTTTCATTACACATTTTCACTTTCGTAGTGATAATGTCTTCTATGATACAGCACGGTACCTTTATTACTTCATTTTCTTCTTTTTTTTAGATTTTGTTTTTATACATATTCTAAAATGAATAAGCTTAGGCAAAGCATCTTGTGACTGAAGATTTCTCGTATTTGAACTTCTTGAAAATTTACACAAACGTTGCATCATTATGGTATTGGCACATGGGATTCACTTCTCATTTTGGAAAAATATTTTGTCACAGTATCAAACGGTTTTGCTTTCTCTTCCTTTCTACTGGGTAGAAATGATGAAAGTTTGACATACAAACTAATATTCATGGCATGGAGAGAAATGAATATGAGAAAAACAAGCTTGACTGCTGGAATCAAGATATTAAACTTGGCAGATCACTTTAATTATAACGTACTTTGGTTATAATTCCTCCTACAATTAGAATTTCCTTCTCACATTCTTTGTATTCTGGTTGTGTCGATGTTTTCCTGGCTGGTATTTGATGATTTATGTTGTATTCTTGCTTTTTCTGGAGATATTTGTGATGTAGGTCTCAATCCATCTCTACTATTGAGACCTTTCTCTTTGGGAATAAAATTTCTCTTCATTTAAAAATCCAGTCTTTTTAATGCGATGTTATAATGACTTATCACTTCACAATGGTGTTTTGGATAAAATGTTAATTACACCATGAAACTTCAATTATCATAATGATGGCAACACTTGCATTTTCATTTTTTAATTCCTTCAGTGAATTAACTCTTTCTGGTATGACAGTGTGATATAATAGGGTTGCCCTGGGAATTCCAAAACAGCCCTGCCTTTGACATAAATTAGCCCACAGATTTCACGTCAGTCTTGGAAACTGCCTGGTTCAGTAGACTTAATTGTGTAATTAAGGCGTTTAACTTAGTCCAGCTGTAATTTCTTATTTGACTTTTTGGGTTTGCTTTCTTTTTTATTTTGTCTCTTTTGCCCCTCTTTTTCTACTTGTTCCTTTAATTGTTTTCTGTGGTCAAGTCTTAGAGCTCACCCTGCAGCCTCATGTTTACTGCAGATGTTAAGTGTTAATAGCCGTGGTGCCCGTTGACATCAGCGACTCGATAGCCCCAGCGGGAATCTCAGAGACAACACTGTTGGGGTGAGCTGTAAAAAAAGTGCTAAACTAGTAGCGATAAAAACATATGCTTAAAGCCTAGAGTGAAAATGTTATCTGGAACTTTAAATATTAAAAATTCTCTAGATTTATGGTGTCTTTGAGGCCGATCGAGTTCTGTGCAGCGCAATTTTGTATGTGATAGTGCTATTTTTGTTGGTTGACAAAACATGATAGCATCTTTTGATGAAAGTCCATGAGACTGTGAGTTAGAAGCCTTTAGGCGGTCACCAAAAGAAATACAGTCTTTTAAATGTCAACAAAATGAAAGGACACTGTCATTTCTATTGGTATTTGTGTGTCTACCTGCACTCGGGGGAGATTTTCTTTTCTAAGCCCTCTCATTCTTCCTCGAGATGGTTCTATAAAAATAGGCAAATAATCTGGCAGTATGAGGTACGTGCTTGTAAATCTATTTGTGTCATGTTGATGTAAATACCAGAAATAGAAACAAGCACCAAAACAACAGAAACATTTAAACAGAGGTAAGGAAAGTTAACAGTATAAAGAAGGGAATACAAAGAAAAATGTCTATACTGATAGGTCAATGCTGGCAGGAAATAGCTGTCCGTGTATTGTTTTATATCTGAATAAAAGAAATTGAAAACTTTTCAGAAAATGACATTCAACTTGGTGTTTAAGAATAGAATTCTTAACTTTCTTTAGCTTATGGGCCTTAAGAAACACTGAAAGCCGTGTGGAGAACTTGGCCTGAGAGTCTTGGTCAGTGAAAATTTCAGCACATACTTCTTGTATTACAGAAATGGGCAAGAAGTTGATTCAAATTTGAACTCAGGTTAAACTCAGTTGATCTTAATTATGAAGGGAAGCATCAGAACGGAAGGATCATAAATTTAATGTACATATATAAATGGAGCAAGAACTTTGCAATATGATAATGTATCACTATTTTATAGACAAATCACATTTGCAATGTCAACTTTACTGATTTTTGTGCCTATTTATCTCTATTTAGACATCACTTTAGATAAGTTAATTCATGGTAGTTTGGGAAAAGATGAAAAAAAGTCAATTTGAATAAAATTAGGATTAAACATGTTAATAAGTGTAGGAAGTAAAGTAATTGGATCCCAGCTGTCTAGGCCATATGCATCTAATAATTTTTATAGTTGAGGCATAAATTTGGTTTTGAGTTCATCATAGACTTAATGAAAAAAAGAGAGTTATTTATATAGAATTTATTACTTGAGGAAGTAGACTGTGCTGGGTTGAATATGGGATTATGAAAGGCTTTTGCATTTCACATGGGGCTTTGTAGAGGGAGCACTAAGCAACTGAAAGACAGTGGCCTCCAAAAAAGGCTAAAATGAAAAAACACACCCAGTGAGAAGATGAGGCTGTTTTCTGTATTGTCCTCTATAAAACAAAAGGATATAAAAGTCAATGCCATTCAGGGACAGCAGTGGAATAAATTAGGCCTCTTTCTGATGATTTGGGTGGATATAATGATTTCACCCAGATTACTAAAAAAAATTTAAAATATATTCAACCAATACTTTAGAAACCCAATTATTCCTGGAGTTAATAAAGGCTTATTGAGGAACCAAGATGCACAGAAAATTACAGCAGCACTGGCGGCGGATGTCCGTTCATCAAGGTCGTTTACTTGTGAACTCTTGAGAACCTCTTTCTTACCTTCCCTTTCCTCAAACCCTTATCTGCACCACACTTATCCTTAATCTATAGTGAGGACTTTGTTTCTTTCTCCCAGAGGAAATAGAGACAGTCAAAACCATTGCCCCGTTTATCCAGCCCAGCCTATGTGCATCTATACTGCAGAGACAGCTTTCTACTCCTCTACAGGAGCCACTCAAGGTCAGGTACAACAAACACTCAAGAGCATTGTTACAAATATTTTCCCCTCAACCTTCTGTGTTATCATTTCTCCCCTATCTGGATCATTCTTGTCATCGAACAGGCTTGTTTTTATGGCCCCTTAAATATATCTTTCCCTTGTCGTTAAATCAATCTCCCTTTGTTGTCCCATTTCTCTGCTCAATTTATAATGAGAATCCTTGAAAGGTATTTTTATATCCATTTTCTCCCATGTTTTGTTTAAACAGACTCTAAGTCTGTTGTTCCCATTAAAATTGTCAAATTTTGTCCCCATCCATCTACCAACAGTGCTTTGTAGAGGTTAGATGCATCCTCTATTTTGCTACATTTCTTGGTCAATTTTTAATTCTTGTATTTCTTGACCTATCATGTATCATGAGTAACAAGGAAAAAAAGCTTTTTCTATACTCTGTACAATTGACAACACTTCTACCACTAAATGGGTGTGTCTCTTCCACACCAAGCAATTTTCCACTTTTCCAAACCTCAAGTGAATGTCCTACAGTTTAACTCAATTCTGACACTGTCCATCTAGAACGAGTGTGAACCTCAGAGGTGAGACATTCCCATGAGTCTACTCCCCACTTCAGATGACAGACAAGTCCACCCTCTGGTATTCCCATAAGTCTACTGCCCACTTCAGATGACAGTCAAGTCCAATTCTCTGCTGTTCCCATGAGTCTACTGCCCACTTCAGATGACAGTCAAGTCCACCCTCTGGTATTCCCATGAGTCTACTCCCCACTTCAGATGACAGTCAAGTCCACCCTCTGGTATTCCCATGAGTCTACTCCCTACTTCAGATGATAGTCAAGTCCACCCTCTGGTATTCCCATGAGTCTACTCCCCACTTCAGATGACAGTCAAGTCCAACTCTCTGGTATTCCCATGAGTCTACTCCCCACTTTAGATGACAGTCAAGTCCACCCTCTGGTATTTCTGACCAACGAGATCAATTAGGGATTCCTATTATCTCCTTCTAAGGGTTCACAGAACTCAGGGAAATACTTTAGTTATATTTTCCAGTTTATTTTAAAGGACACAACTCAGGAATAGTCAAATGGAGCAGATGCATAGGGTAAGGCATGGGTAAGGGGGCAGAGCTTCCATGCTCTCTCTACCTGCACCATTGTCTCAGGACCTGCATGTGTTCACCAGTTCAGAAGCTGGTTTCAGGATTTTTATGGAGGGTCCTGCAGGCATGGTTAATAAAGTCACCAGCCCCTGGTGTTTAAGTCAATTTCTGGCCCCTCTTTACTTTCCAGAGATACCAGCTGGGGCGCTCTAACTCTTTTCCAACCATCTAATCACAGGATTGGTTCCCTTGGCAACCAGCTCCTCATCCATCCTTAGGAGCTTTCCAAAAGTCACCTCAAGAAAGTAAACTCAAGTGTGTGTGAAAGAAGTTTGTTATGAATAACAAAAGATGATCCTTTCACCTTTAAACTTTATTGCTCTGGAGGTATTTCAAGAGCTAAAGACAAAAACAAATATTATAACAAAAGATGCTCTTATTGCTCTCATCAAATCACAAGGGTTTTAGGAAATCCAGCCAAGAGCCAGGGATGAAGACCAAAATATGTATTTCTTATTATATCACAGTATAACCATTCCCTCCTTCCCGCAACACTTTCCTTTTTCTCCCAGGAGCCCATCCTCTCCCAGATTTCCTGTTGGGTTCCTTTCTCTCCCCAGCCTGCCTAAATGCTGGACTGTCCCTGGGAGCAGTCTTTGGACCTCTTTTCTATCTCTAATCAATTGTTTGACAATCTCATTTAGTCTCATGGTTTAACCATCAGTTAGACCCGTGGTTCTCACCCCTCACTGTGTGTTCAGTCCTGCATATTCACCCTTCTTATACCCACATGCTTTGTAAGGAATGTCAGGGGCCCCAAATATTCTTATTTAATTTGTTAGTGTTGGGGTCCATGAAAGGGAACATTTTGAAAGATTTCCAGCTTAGTCTAACACGCAGCCAGACTTGAGAAGCAGTGCACATTTGGGGAGAGAGGATAGAAATCAGTCAAGTACAAAGAAAGAGAAAGATCTGTCTTAAAATTGCACATCCAATCAGTTGCCTATCAGTCCTAAACATCTTTTAAATAGATTTCTTCACTCCCATTATGCCAATTATGCTTTGACTAACTGAAACAAATTCATAAATATAACTGAGAGATTGAATAGAATAATGAATAGAGCAATCAGCCTTTTCTAGTTTTTTTAAACCATCATTTGCTGTAAATTCATTGTCCTTAGAAAGGTGTATTATTATTTTCCTAATTGTCTATATTTTAGAATAGTCCTAAATTAAATGAGATTTTTAGAACCCAGTAAAATTTAGTATGCAGTTGTAATAGTCAATATGATTTAATATTGAGCTCTGTATACATGGGGGTTTATCTCTGGGGTAAGGTCTAGAGTTTATTATCTTTGTTCTAGTTCTACATATTTTTATTAAATAGGTATTATAATCATAAATATGGCAAATGACAATTTAGAAACACATTTTATTTTAAAAACAAAATATCATAATAGTTTGCTATGTTTGTATGTATAAATTTAGTCAAACACTTTGATTTTTAGTGATAATACTCTTTGCTCAAGTCTTAGAAAATGACAGCTATGGATTAAAACGCCAGCTAATAATGCAATTAGAAGGGACTGAGTTGTCCATGTAAAGTGGCAATTGCCTTTGTTTAATGTAAGCAAATCTCCTCTGAGGTGAGTCTTAGGCGACTCTATGTTAGTTTGCACAAGTTTTCATCACATTTACAATAAAAGGCATATTTCCTACACAGATTAATATCAAATCACTTATGTACTTTAACTTGAAGACCCTGACTTTCAGAAATGCAGATGGGCTGACTTCACTTTTCAGTAGTGTGCTTGACCTTAGGTTAGTAATGTATTTCTCATGGAAATATTTTACCTGATAGTAGAAGTGATTTAACGATTAGTTGCTCCAGGAATTATATTATAGAAGTTGTTTCACTGTAATAAATCAAAGAGCATCTTTTTATTCACTATATCAATACTACAATCACCATTTTCTGGAATTGTGCAGTTTGGAAGTACTTGGTTTGAAAAAAAGAAGAATTAAGAATGACTGAATCTTGTCTTTTACATCAGAATATTATCTCCCTTCCCATTTAAAAGAATCTCTCATGTGTACTTAGAATGGCCTAGTTACCAGTGCGTAGCTCTGACATGAGGTGCTTGAGTTAGAGGGTGTTTTAGGGTGCTTTTAGCTCTCTGCATTTTAAAGCTGTGCCAGACCCTCATTTCTAAGTTATTCACACAGAGTTTTTTACAGTGTTTTAGAACAGATTCCCAATAGTAGACATTGCCCTGGTTGGACCAAAAAAAAAAAAAAAGGAAAGAAAAAGGGAAAGCTGGACAAAGCAGGAGACAGGAGATACTGTGCATCCCTTATTAATTTAGACTAATTTTTATAGCCTCAGGGTGGCTTTGCCTGCTATTTGGGATTTTTGACTCTAGATGGCAGTACAGGGCACGTAATGAGTGCTCAGGTTCTCGTCCTGATGAGTCAGATCCTGAATTTCAGGGCTATTTTCAACTTGGTGTGTTCTACAAAACAAAGATCAATTAGTGCTACTACTCAGTGTGCCTTTCAGTGATGTGCCACTTCATGTAATGCCGCTGTCATTTGGTGTTTGACAAATTAAGGAAATGTTGTGTCTGGGTAAGATAGACTTGGACACAGAGCCTAAACAAGACTGCTTCTGACGTTTCCATGGCAACACTTAAAGCCTTTTAGGCTTAATTCTCAGTAATGCCTGCTTTTTGGTGGACTGTGAAGATAATGAAGGTGTTGCTCATAAAATAGGAAGATGCCCAGTGATTTTCTTAATTATATCTTGTGATAAACTCTAAATAGGCACAATCAAGACCCCCTTTCCTAGGCAATTCCCCATGCAAGTAGGGGGTGATACAAACTTACTTGGATTATCTGTAAAATTTACAGTTTTATATATTTTTCTTTTCCAACTTTGAGGTGGGAAGGGATGGCTATTTTTTCCCCTGGGGAAGTATAAACCACCTGTATTTTAAAATGATTATGGCTCTTCCCCTGGACTAGAAAGTTTTTCATAGCTGCCCTGCTTTATCCTGTCACCAAGCAGTTTATGACCCGAATGCTGGACTATTTCTTTGCCATCTCTTTTCCTTCTTTCCCCTCTTTCTTTCTCTTCCTCCTTTTCTATTTTCATCCCTTCCTCCCTCCCTCCCTTCCTGGGTACACGTATTGACAGAGAGTAAAGATGTTAAAATCAGTCTTGAGTTGAATTTTAGTAAAACCTCAAAACTGTGAATATCTTTGGAAAAGTGATCAAGTATCTTTAAATATTATTTTTCTCACCTGTAAAATGGGATCGTAATACTGTCCTCACATAGCTAATGGGAAGCAAAAGAGCCAATGCATGATAATTACCTGGCACAAAGTATCCTTAACACCTGAGTGAAGTTAATTTTATCTTCACAGTAGGAGCTGAATAAAAGGCAGTTATTAGCATGTGAATATTAGGCATCTTAATATGTTTTTCTTTTCACATAACATGTGTATGCTATCTTAAAAATTATTTGAGAGACAGTGTCTCACTGTGTCACACAAGTGGGAGTGCAGTGGTGGGATTATAGCTTACCATAACCTCAAACTCTTGGGCTCAAGTGATCTTCCTGCCTCAGCTTCTAGAAAAGCCACATTGCCCAGCTAATTTCTTTCTTTCTTTCTTTCTTTCTTTCTTTCTTTCTTTCTTTCTTTCTTTCTTTCTTCCTTCCTTCCTTCCTTCCTTCCTTCCTTCCTTCCTTCTTTCCTTCCTTCCTTCCTTCCTTCCTTCCTTCTTTCTTTCTTTCCTTTTTTTTTTTTTTTTTGATATGGCAAGTCTTGGTA